>OZ023264.1:107354439-107476939 GCA_964006375.1 Tillus elongatus
GAAGGGCAACCAAATTTGGTACTAGTGTTTGTATTATAAAGAGTAACCCACGTAGCAAAGTTTAGGTCTGTAAGTTTAAAGACAAAAAAAGTTAGGGACATTTAAAGAAAAAACATTGGGGGTTTTCCTCCAAACGCCAAAGTCGCCATTTGAAACGTCAAAATTGGCAACATTTAGACAAGGAACCTGAAACAAATACGGATTATGTAAAGAAAATGTCGCAAGAAGAGTGTTCTGTAAACCCTTAAGTTTCAGCTTCAACTGCCATTGTCCTTCATTTCACTAAAGTATTTCCAGAAATTTGATTTCAAATAGACACTTTTTCTGATGCTTCGGCGGTAGTTTTAGTTTTATGGTTTAACGGTCTATAATTTTTAGCTAATTTTCGTAGAAAAAAATCGTTAATGAGGAGAGCGGGACTTTTAAAAAGATTTCCTCAAATGAGCGCAAACTAGCCCTCCTAGAATCCATAACCGTGTTTACTTTCAGTTTTTATCTGTTTGCATATATACCAGGTGACCCATTTCTACGGTAAAGCTCAATATAATTGTTATTATAGAGGATACGAGAAAAAATTGTATACGTTAATTATAGGGTGTTTTAAGCTGCATCTTATAAAAATATTTTAACAATCACGGGGTTGTCCATAAGACGTTGGTGATCCTTACAAGTGTTTTTTTCGAACACACTTATATTATTGCGTTTTTGCATTTTTTTATCGAAATATGATGCATGTTCGTAAGACAAAAATCTAGTGCGTTTTGGTAGCGAATTTTCATTAAATCCTTTAAATATCAATAACTCAATTTGCTATTAACCTAACGGTTGTTGGCTAGGAAACCAGTTTTCTAGGAAATATTTTAAGTTTATTTTCGTAAAATTTTTGTGCATTTTTGTATATTTTTAATAAAATATGGTACATTGTTCCTACTATATAGGTTATACTGGTAACCAGATTGATGCCTGTTTGCATTAGAGAGACATATTTGATATTAAAAACATTTTAATGAAAATTCACTTCCATGACGCACTTGCTGCGTCCAGACTTTTATTGTCTATCTTTGTTTTGTACATTATGACTGTAATGTACGTTGTTGTTTCATTTATTTTGGTATACTTTCATTTTTAAGAAAGTCATGTAATATTTAAGGGTAAATAAACTATAACTGTAAACTATATAGCTGGTTCCTTAACCAAAATAATATTTTGAAGTTTTGGTGGTCCGTGCATGCATATTATTCTAAATAATTAAGATTTGCAAAAGCAATTGATATTTTAATCAAGAGATTACATCTGAAATGTACAGTACCATGTTTGGTTAACATAAACTAGGTTGTCAATTATTATGTTTGTATTTCCTTAGCTTCCTATATAAAACGTGTTGTAGTTATTTCAGCACGTGTCTGGTCTATGTAATACCGATGGTGCAATATTTGGCACTTCGCTCTCACGCACGCCAACAAGCCAGCTCTGATTTGTAATCCAGATCAAACTAACTGTCTAACTGTAACGTTTTGTGTTTATAGGGCGACCATTCTCGCAGTGACAGCCTATTTGGAAGCCTTCCAGAAGATCGCCGATTCCGCTACCAATGCCAGAGGTGAGTAACCACCGGTGTCTAGATGCACTGTTTACATTTTGGCACGCTCCAATTACACACATTCTCATTCGGTTCAGTTATCCCAGATTCGTTTGTTATCTGTGATTTACTGCACAGATTGGATTCATTGTTTGAACCTCCGATAGGATTTAAATTCAATGGGAAATTGATTTTGTTGATTTAATGCCACTAGCGTCAAGTAATTCATTTTAATATTTGCCAAAACCATTGTTTTCCCAAAGAATCAATTAGTTGTGTTAATTTTAACGTTTTAATTAGCATTTCCTGTGGTACTTATACAAAAGTATTGTTTCTCGCAAAAATTTGTCGTTGCATAAAACATGACAACTTTATTAACAATGATAATTGTCCATATTAAGTTCGTATTAACGGTGAAATTACAGTATTGTGCAAATTAATGTGAACACAGGCAGAATTGCGTTAAATTAATATCGTTTATTGAAAGAAAAAGTACAAACAGCACTAGTTTATAAATCGTTTAGTATTAATCAATGGGGTATATGTCCCCCTTTGGCTTTTATTACGGCTCGAACTCGTTTTAGCATAATCACTATATTTTGTGCAATTTTCCTTGAGTTTGTCATCTCGAAACCACACCTGAATGACAGTCTCAATTATCTTACTTTTTGCTGTACAATCCATTTCTAGCAATCTGGCTTTGCATATAGACCACACGTACTCAATAGGGTTAATGTCCGGTGAGCTTTCAGGTCAGTCTAGAAGGGTATTCTTTTTGTCCTTGAAATGTTTCACCATCTTTTTGAAAACCTGACACGGTGCTGAATATTGCTGGAAGATTCGCCAATTGCTTGAACTTTTTCAAGTACTCGGGACAAACACGTTTTTAACACCTCTTTATATTTTTCACTGTTCGTCATCCTTTGATAGGTATAAGTTTCGCTCTTCCCATATATGACACACATCTTTTTGACTGGGTGTTTCACTGTGGACCAAGTGAGCTGCAGTTTACTTTTCGTTCACACGTTTTCGCACGAATTTTGATCAGTACCCCTGCACAAAACACGGTGTCTCACCTGAGAACAAGACATTTCTCCAGTGTTCTTCTGTCGAATGAGCATATTTTCTTGCCAAAACAGTCTTTTTTTTTCATCATAGCGTCAGTCAGAAGCTGTTTGTTTTGAGATCTCACAGCTTTTGTACCTCCCTCCAAAAGGCGTCTGCAGACTGTAAGTCTTGCCAACAGTCATAGCTTATCTTTCGGCGGTTCAGCTTGCTATTTCTCAAAAGAACCGATTTATCTCGGGAAGTTGTCTTCCTTTTTCGCCCACATTTCATCTTTCGCTGAACTTCAACTGATTCAGTCTCCCTTTTTAGTTTAATTATCTTATTTACAGCTCCTAAGCTCACGGAACACTGACTAGCAATGTCTCTTTGCGTCATACATGTGTGCTAAGTGTAATTATCCTTCTCTCTTCTTCTCTGCCACAAACGCGAAAAACTTAAACGTGCTGCTTCTCTCAAAACCACAAAGCCACGTGTAACTTAGTCACAATAACCGGCAAAACGACCGGCATAGACAATAACTTAATGCAGAATAAGAGGTTATGGGATACGTCGAGAAACACCTGTCAGAATTGTCACAGCAGTGTGACCATGTTGAAATAATACAGAAGTTTCCAATGTTCACATTAATTCGCACAATACTCTTTGTTGAGCAATCTGTATGTCGCTAACTGTAGTTAATGTCCTCTATTTTAACGAATTTCTGTAGCTAATTTCGCTAATACATTCTGCACTATCGCATATCTATTTTATCCGTCTTTGAAACCATGTAGGTTTTAATTTACTTATTCTGGCAAGTTTTCAATCCTCAGAATTATAATCTTTATTCACAATGCACAACAAGGTAACCAAATTAGACGGGCTATCTCACATACCACATATCATTAAAGTTTAAGAAAATTTCGGGACGCAGCAAGTGTGTTATAGTGGTGAATTTTCATAAGAATTGTACACTATTATTATACGTCATATTACTAAAATTAATACTTTATACTTACACAGACGTTGAAGACCAATTTTAGAGGTATTAGTACGCGCATATTTGAAGAATTCTTTCAAAAGTGTTACCATCGATATCTCTCTATTATCAAAAAAATCTTGTGTTCTAACTCCCTCTGAGATAAATGCTCAAAACTCAATTTTCAATAAATCTAGAAAAGTAAATTTTGCTATATCTATGGATAGTGTAAGTCTCCTTAAAAGAAAGTTGTATTACAAATTTCATTAAAGTTACAAAAGCTTTCCAGGAGGAAACTTAATTCATATTTAGAAAAAAAGTATCTGCCAATTATAAAAGTAGCAGTTGTTTTTTTTTTAATTAATCGTCTGAATTATTTCGTTTTAGTCAACCTAATCAAACCGGTTTTTCAAACAGACAAAAAAGCTTTTTAAAAACAAAAGAATTGTCACTTGAAACACATTCAACGATCGTTTCTATTATAGATGACTTCTTATGTTTAAGTTTAAATGTAAAGGAACAAACTGTTTTAAAATCATTTTTATAGCGACGTGACTTGATTTTGTTTTGCACTGTATTATGCTACACTTTCAGTCTAAAACTGTAATTGGGGCCGTTCATCAAGCTACAAATATAGTGTATTTTAAAAATTTATTAAATCCCCCAGTTAAAAAAAACAATCATTTGGCAAATTTGTTATTTTATGTTGTCCGTAATTTAGGATATTTGTTGCGAAGATTTCACGATTGTTGGTTCGGGTAGTATGTTTAATGCCTGTTATTTATATTGTTTGGTTACCGTTGATGTACGATTTATTCATGTTGTATGGATCAATGTACGCATGGCAGTTAACTACTCTGCCTGCCAGACATTATACTTTAACCACTAAGTCGTTTCAGCGCATTTATTTCAGATTTTATTTTCAATTTGGAAAGAACTCTACATTTTGTGAACCAAATCACTAAAATTTTATAACATAGGTTTATTTACACCATTTCTAACCACATGTAAAGTATTATTCCAGTTACTCTAATACTTTCAAAAATATAGCGATTTCAAAAATATGTTTATAAATTTTGGGCGATACAAATTCTGTTAGCTCATTTACGAACTCGTCCGCGGTCTTAATACAATGAAGATATGTGCCAAATTTCGTTCACATCAGTTGAGTATTTTCTGAGTTATCAGTCGGATATATATATATATATATATATATATATATATATATATATATATATATATATATATATATATATACATATATAAATTCACGGACCTTTGATATGGGTTCTAGGGGCCCTAATTCGCGTTCATTTGAAAAAATTTCCTGAAAGTCACACCATCGTTACCTATTAGTTAATTTTCTTAATGAAAATTCACTAATAGAAATTTTCAATGAATAATTCGTATGGATTAGTTAACGAAGTCAAAGATATTTATGTGCAATATAACACACAAATTATTTTATTTCCAGTAATCAAAATTGAATCTAGTTGCTATTGTAAGAACTATGATGTTTTATATGTAAGCTGTCAAATTTTGATGTCCAAAAGTTTAATAGTGACAAAACTGTGAATTTTTGAAAACATCATGCCCGAGGAATACTAGATTGATCTACAAAAAGGGTTTCAGTCAGTTATTAAGCATTTATTTTTGAAAGGGTTAGCGGGCAAAGAAATGTTTGCTGATATAGTAGAAACCTTAATGTCCAATGTCCTTCGTATGCTACTATTAAAAGCGAGGGTGCGACATTTTAAATAGGACGATTAAATGTGAAAGATGAACATCACCCTGGAGGACCAATTTATGTGATCCCTCAATAACACATTAATTCTGTCCATGAGATGATTTTAGAAAATCGACGAACTGGACTGAAACGTATAGCAGAAACATTGTAGATATCCTATGAACGCATGCTTCACAAATGTGAAAGTGCTGTCAAATACACAAATCTAAATTTATGTACTAAAAATTACAAAATGTTAGGTTAATAGACAAAATAAATTCTATTCAGTTTTGCAAAAAATGTCGAATACAAGCAAGGGTAGTGGCTTAAATGCTGGCGGTGGAGTAAAATGGAAAATAAGCCAAGCTTGAACAAATTTACGTAATGGCATATCAAGGAAAATGTTTGATATTGAAAACTATAAATCAAAATTGTGTTTATGACAAGCACAAGCTTTGCTTATTTGTGAAGCACGTCGTATAATTAATATAATGTGAATAAACTATGAATAAAAATATTGTTCATTACGACTTTGGAATGGGAAAGCTTTTGGGAAAGTGTATTTCGAAATTCCGGAATGCTAATGAGAAGCGCGTTCGTTTGACAATGTAGAGCGTAATGTGCCACAGTTTTAAATAGAATTCATCAAACTTTTTGGGACCATAATTATGATCCAGAAGCTAAAGGGCAATCGAGAAAGTGGAAGCATTCCACGACCCAAAAATTCTATGTTCAAAATTCGGCTGCCGAGTTTCTTGCATCAGTTTTCTGGCACAAATATGCGATAATTCTGCTAGATTTTCTGGACCAATGTGAACTAGGATGGGACCATACTATAGTCAGTTGCTAACTAAACCAAAAAAAAAAAAAAAACCAACTAAGAACATCGCGGAAAACTGGCCAAAGGTGTGTTATTTTGCAAGACAATGCCCTGCTCACAAGTTGTTGGTCGCACTGTAAACAGTTGATAAGATTGGCTTTTAATTGGTTGACCACCCGCCCCACTCTCCGGATTTAGCACCATCAGACTATTAGTGCATTTTCGTAGAAAAAATTCACTAATGGGGAGATCCCGACTTTCGAATTTTGAAAAAATGTTTGCAAATGCGCGCGATCTAGGACCGCTAGAACCCATATCCGGGGTCAGTTTCAATTTTTATATGTTTATATATATATATATATATATATATATATATATATATATATATATATATATATATATATATATATATATATATATATATATATATATATGTATGTATGTATGTATGTATGTATCACACCGATAACTCAAAAAATAATAGGCCGATTTTGATAAAATTTGGCATGTACCTTTCTTTTGTAAATGGCTTGGATAAGTTCGTTAGTCAGGAAAATCGGATGAGGTTTTCCGGGAAAATTTTGAGTTTTCATTCGAAAAAAATTCTTATCTCAAAAAGTAATAAGTCGATTTAAATAAAATTTGGCATGTACCTTCCTTTTATAAATGACTTTGACAAGTTCATTAGTCAGGAAAATCGGATGAGGTTTTCCGGGAAAATTTTGAGTTTTCATTCAAAAAAAATTCTTATCTCAAAAAGTAATAAGCCGATTTTAATAAAATTTGGCATGTACCTTCCATTTGTAAATGGCTTTGACAAGTTTGTTAGTCAGGAAAATCGGACGAGGTTTTCCGGGAAAATTTTGAGTTTTCATTCGAAAAAATTTTTTATCTCAAAGAATAATGGGCAGATTTTGATATAATTTGGCATGTACCTTCCTTTTGTAAATGACTTTGACAAGTTCGTTAGTCAGGAAAGTCGGATGAGGTTTTCCGGGAAAATTTTGAGTTTTCATTCGAAAAAAATTCTTATCTCAAAAAGTAAATAGTCGATTTAAATAAAATTTGGCATGTACCTTCCTTTTGTAAATGACTTTGACAAGTTCATTAGTCAGGAAAATCGGATGAGGTTTTCCGGGAAAATTTTGAGTTTTCATTCAAAAAAAATTCTTATCTCAAAAAGTAATAAGCCGATTTTACTAAAATTTGGCATGTACCTTTCTTTTGTAAATGGCTTTGACAAGTTTGTTAGTCAGGAAAATCGGACGAGGTTTTCCGGGAAAATTTTGAGTTTTCATTCGAAAAAATTTTTTATCTCAAAGAATAATGGGCAGATTTTGATATAATTTGGCATGTACCTTCCTTTTGTAAATGGCTTTGACAAGTTCGTTAGTCAGGAAAATCGGATGAGGTTTTCCGGGAAAATTGTTAGTTTTCATTCGAAAAAAAATCTTATCTCAAAAAGTAATGTTGATTTTAATAAAATTTGGCATGTACCTTCCTTTTGTAAATCGCTTTGACAAGTTTGTTAGTAAGGAAAATCGGACGAGGTTTTCCGGGAAAATTTTGAGTTTTCATTCGAAAAAAAATTTTATCTCAAAGAATAATGGGCAGATTTTGATATAATTTGGCATGTACCTTCCTTTTGTAAATGGCTTTGACAAGTTCGTTAGTCAGAAAAATCGGACGAGGTTTTCCGGAAAAATTTTGAGTTTTCATTTGAAAAAATTTTTATCTTAAAAAATAAAAAATCTATGATAACCAAATTTGGTAGGTAGGTTTACGATATAAAAAGTAAACTATACACCAAAATTTAGATATCTATGTTACAAGAAAAAAAAGTTATAATAAAATATTTTGTGCCAGATCATTTCTATGAAAATTCACTACCATAACGCACTTGCTGCGTCCAGGCTTTTATTTATTTCCAAAGTTCAAAAAAATTGTAAGGTCAACGATTTTCGACCAACAGCAAAGTCATATTGTACCGTTGGGTTGTGTTTTGCAGACCAAAATAAACATTTATAAAATAAAGTGTTTAAAATTGCTTTATGAGCGTTCTACTAAATGTGTAAGTCTTACGCCTGGTTGCAGAAACCTTCGTCTACTGACTTTCCAAAAAACCCGAACACCCAGTAAGAGTCAAACAATTGCAATTAAACTTTCTATACTAATCTGTTTTGTCTCTGGTAAGAAATGATAACAATATGGCCAAAAGTTTTTAACAGGAGTACACTTTTTTAATTTTGTTTTATCCCTTTAAATTTGCGTCTTTATCAGTTTGAAATAATATTTCGTTGCCATTTGTGCTTAATTTATTAACTTATTAAGTCGATGTGCCTAAGCGCCGTTTACAGAACAGTTACAATCATTTAAGTGAATCCGAAACGGGGTATTGTTGGTATGCGGGAAGTCGGTTTTTCAATCAGACGAATAGCGGACCGCGCATAGGTCGCTGTCTGTCAAGAGGTATTACAATGTTGATCCAGGTGGTCTGAAGAAGGCATTCATAATCGTCGTCATAGATTCGGACGACCTCAATCAACTTCAGCACGGAAGATCGTCATTTGGATATCGCGCCTGTACAAGACAGCGTTTCCACAACACGGTCGCCTGGAAATGGTTAGTTGGGAGTTTTACAACAGGGAGATTATATGACAACTATAACTATATATCGCAGAATTCGCGCCTTTGGGCTTCGTTCGTATAGACTATTTTTTTGTCTCCCACTGACACCTCGACATCGTCTTGCTCGGCTTGGGTGGTGTAAGGGCAGATCAGATTGTTGTTGTGTTCTTTGATGAGTCTCGATTCTGTCTTTGGGTCCACGATGATCGCAGAAAAGTAAGTCGTTTACGTGGAGAACGCAGAAATTTAGAATTTGCTGTGGAACGACATACGGCCCATACGACAGCAGGTCACCGCACACGCTTGCGTGTGTGTGTGTGTAGCCTGCATCTTGCGAGTGCACGCCTCTAAACTTAGACATATGTCTTAAACTGTTAGGCTAGTGATACATAATTATATATATATATATATATATATATATATATATATATATATATATATATATATATGTATATATATATATATATATATATATATATATATATATATATATATATATATATAGATATACAGATACACACCTGCATACGTACACACATATATACAAATACATAAACCTACCTGAAATAGTAAATACAGCTTCAATATATTTTTTTGTCGTGGAAACAAAACCAAATCACAATCTGTGATTGGTCGTCTGAACGAAAATCGTATTAAATGTTTAACAGGTGTTTCTGCACCCGGACATCGGAGGAGGTTATGTGGAATAAATACAATTTTGTTTTAAAGAATTATTACGTTTTCTATTGTAGACTAAGTACTTTTTAATATATCCTCGTAAATGTCCCTAGCATTTGGTTGAAGTTTCACAGGTATGCGAGTTGCGAAAAAAAAACGGTTAATTTTTTTTGTGAAATTCGCTGTCACATATACGATTCCGCTTTATATGAACCCGACTTTTAAAGTATAGTTTAGTTTGTTGCCTAATATGAGTTTGTGATTTTAATAACATCACCGTCATACACAGCAACACCATTTGGAAAGTAATTACAAATTCGACAGAAAATTCAGTGCACATTTTAATTTTCTTCGGCACAGATTTTATTTACTTCCTGAAAACTGACCTGATTAAAAAAAGTGTGGACGCAGCAAGTGCATTATGGTAGTGAATTTTCATAAAAATGCTTTTAATAGCAAATACGTGTGTTCTCTTTTAAGAAAGCAGGCATCAAATTTGTTACCAGTATAACCTATATAGTGAAAACAATGTGCCATGTTTCATCAAATAACTTTATTGTTTGAAAATGTACAAAAATTTCCGAAAGTAAACTTAAAGTGTTCCCGAAAATACTCGTTTCTTGGTCAACCTTATGCGTTAATAGCAAATTGAGCTATTAAAATTTGAAGCATTTAATCAAAATTCGCTATCATAATGCTCTTGCTGCGTCCCGAATTTCTTTTCTTACAAACATGCATTATATTTCGATGGAAAATGCAAAAATGCCATAACATAAGGCGTGTTCGACTAAAAAAGGTAAATAAAATTTGTATCACCAACGACTTATGGTCCAGCCTGTTATTGTAAAAATATTTTTTAAGATGCGGCTTAAGACACCCTATAATTAATGTATACAATTTTTTTTCATATCTTGTATAATAACGGATATATTGAGCTTTATTGATTTTTTACCAAAATTCGACAAAAATTATATACCATTAAACGATAAACACATTAGCTAAAATTACTGCCAAAGAATCAGAGAAAGGGTCTATTTGAAATGAATTTTCTGGAAATATTTTAGTAAAATGAAGGACAATGACTGTTGAAGCTAAGACTTCAGGGTTTGCAAAACATTCTTCTTGAGACATTTTCTTTCCATAACCCGTATTAGTTTCAAGTTCTTTGCCCAAATGTTGCCAATTTTGACATTTTAAATCGGGACTTTTTGAGGAAATCCCCAATTTGTTTTTCTTTAAGTGCCTCTAACTTTTTTGTTTTTTAACTTACGGAGCTAAATTTTGGCAGGTATCTTACCTATGATGACGTAAACCCGTGCACCAAATTTCGTTGCCCGTACTTTGTTATCTCCGGAGATATAAATTTTTTTCGTAAGAAAACACAAAATTTTCCGGGAAAACCTGGACCTATTTTTCTGGCTAACGAACTTTTCCAAGCCACTTGCAAAAGGAAGGCACCTACCAAATTTCATCACAATCGGTCCATTATTTTTTGAGTTCTCGGTCGGATATATATATATATATATATATATATATATATATATATATATATATATATATATATATATATATATATATATATATATATATATATATATATATATATATATATATATATATATATACAGATTGGTCCAACAATGCTTTCAAGTCCAGGGCTCGGTTATCATAGAAATTAGATAAAAATGTTTAGTAAAAAAGTTGAAGGAACTAATGAGAGCTACAAACCAAAACTATTTATACATTTACACCACTCAAGCCCAGCAGTACGTTCTCGAGGTGTTAGTGGGAGACATCAAAATGGTCTATACGAACGAAGCCCTTCAAGCGCATATTTTGCGATATATCATTGCCATAGAGACTCTTTGTTGTAAAACTCCCAACCAAGCATTTCCAATCGACCGTGTTATAGAAACTATGTCTTCTAAAGCCGAAATTCTCAGGTGACGATCTTCCCGTGCTGAAGTTGCTCAGGTTGTCGTGATACATGGACCAACACTCTAACACTTTTCAAAAACCTGCTTCCCACATCCCAACAATGCACCCCCTTTCGAACTCACTTAAATGATCGTAATTGTTCCGTCAACGGCGTCTATACATAATGACTTAATGAGCACAAACCGCTACGAAATATTGCCTTAAACTGACGGAAACGTAAATTTAAAGAAATAACTTTTTGATAAAACAAAATTTAAAAAAGTGTACACCTTTCAATTTTTTCCATATTGTTATGCGCTATCAGAGACAAAACAGAGTATTCTAGAAAATTTCATTGCAATTGGTTGACTCTTTCTTACTGGGTGTTTGCATTTTTTGGAAAGTCAGTATGTTTTCTTGTAGCTTCTATAATAACTGAACTATTGGCATTGAACGCAGTGTTGAACCACTATCTATTTTCTAAAAATTGGCTTTCGAAACTTAACATTTAATTGCGATATATACCTGATGTAAAAACCGGAAATCTGTGTGTCTGGTTGTGACGTAAACATCCGTATCGAAGCCAAATAAATTATCAACTTGATGAGATGGTGGTGCCTTTTTTTTTCGACACTTGAAGCTTTCAAAGAGAACATTTTCCTGTCTATTTATACGCCTCCTAAGAGCTGAAAATAGCATTTGTAATATGTGACTAAAATGCCACAGGAGATACTACAAGAATACCAGCATCTTTTTAAATACAGATTGATTATGATGTCTATAAAAAGAATGCTACATATATCTCTTATTTTTAATGTAAATTTATTTATGCCACTTAATTAGGGATAGTAAGCACTTTAACTTTGATTATACAGGTTGGCAGTGAAATAAACTGTATTTGTAGGTACCTGGTGTCAAAATAAAATGATTAAGCGAAAGCTCTCTTAGTAAAATGTTTTTTTTTTAATTAAAAATTTGCTTTAACCCAAGGGTTAATAGCGAGAGGTATTTTTTACAACGTTAAAAACTTATCTGTGTTAAAAAAAAACCTACAACACTACAAACAATCACAGTATTAGCTTATTTTCAACGATTTGTCATATGGGTTGCTCGGAGGTACGCTATTGTATCGTTAAATGAGCATTTCGGTCCAAGGGCTTGTTCAATTGTGGAGGGAATTTCATGGGTATGTCTTTCTTGGTTGAACAGCGGACACTACCAAAAAATATCTGACAGTCTAGTTTACATCACATATTGGTGGCGGATCACTTTTTAGAAGGTGCCTATGAGTCGGGTTGGTGTGACCTAGTCTCAGGCGTGCAATAAAGACTTGGCTTCCTCGGTCATTCGGTGTTGTTAGCCAAGGTTTCACAAATGATTTAGCTTATCTCAATTTTGATGTTGAGTTTAGCCACCGCGTTTGCCACGCACTTAACACTGTATGTTTATTTAAGTTTTTCACGTCATCTATTAAGACTTTACTCACTTTAGTAACATCCTTCGCACTGATCGCTTGGCGGGCTTGGTTATCAGATATGGTTATCAGATAAAATTAAAGTTTTTTAAAGCTTTTTTATCTCTGAGAAAAAAAAACTTGAAAAAAATATTTAAAGTTGCTTACATACTTACATATTTAGATTTAATTTATCTACCAAATATAAAGCTTATACGTTAATGGAAAATTTCGTTTTTTGACATTTAATTATTTTTTTTAATTTCAACATTCGCTACCATTCCACCCCAGGAACTTTGGTCAATAGTTGTTTCTGTGTATTAATAGGTTGTTTATAAATTATCAACTTCATGTGGCCCTAAATTTAAATTTGAAAGGATTAGAGTCGGGAAAATGAGTCCGCCATGGAAATTCGTTGCACGGACCCACCCAACATTGTAAAAAACGTTCATTTAGGTAGCTACTTACGTTAATTCTAAAGTTACTATCGGAACCTTGTTATTTACGAACAGTGTGGAACAGCAAAATGGAATAATTTCAGTATCGTGATTATTGTGCATATTTATCAAAAATCCCGAAACACCTCAATTTTAATTTAAAAAATGACAAATTGCAACGTAAGAACTCCACCCCTACATTCAACCGCCTTCGAACGACAATTGCAACCCCCGAATTTTTAAATAGGAAGTAGGGGCTTGTGATACCTCATTTGAAAGATCTTCATTCTCTATTCAAGAAAGCTATGATTTAAAATGTATTGCCAAAATTAACAGTAAAAGAAAAGAAATTCCTCTGATTGACGCACTTCAAAATGCAAGTCTTGAACGTCCCGTCAGCATCCTAATCGTAAATAAAAATGTCTCCTAACTTTAATTAACATCCGAGGTGTGACCGGCATATTCGCAATCGTCATTCTTCGTCTCACGTGAGTTTAAACTTGAGGTTTAGTTTTTGTACCATACTGTTCACATATCCCCACAAGGAGAAGTCTAATAGCGTAAGATCGGGTGATCGTGCTGGTCTTTATCCACCGATTTGGAAATATTAAGTCTAGGTACTGCCGGACATTGATTTGGTAATGTATTCTGCTGGAACCATATCCCATTCGCTGAAACTTGTGAGTTTGTTCGATAAGGATATGTTGCCAAAGAGATTTTTTTGGAGCAGTGCTAACTAGTTCTCCATTCAAATTGACATAAATGAAAAAGAACCAAAGACATGGTGAACAACTATTCCTGCCCAAGCATTAACCTTTTTAAGGCATTGCGTATGTTCTCTCATGCCATGTGAATTTTCTTCAGACTAGTAGTGACAATTTTGACGATTAGCATGACCGTGAAGCGTATAACTGCACTCATTAGAAAACAAAACATATTCTAGTTGGATAATATTGTTCGCTAACGTTCCCATAATTTGTTCACAAAAAGATGTTCTTCTATCAAAATCGTCTTCCAGGAGCTCCTTAGTTTGTATCAATTTATATGGATGTATTTTATTTCTTTTAATATTCGAATAATCGATGAATGCCCATCATCCAATGTTGTGGCTGCTTATCGACCGAAGTATGTGGTTTTTACTCAAACTCAAGCATTACACCCAAGTTTCATTACTCGGTGCATTAGAAGGTTTTTTGAATCTACCTTACATGTCCAAGCTCACAAAATTCCTTTCTAATTTTACTAATTGTCCTTGGTACATAGGTGGCAAATAGGGAAATTTTTCTTGCTAGAGGCGAGAACTTTTGTGTTTTATCTCCGTAAACAATCATGTAGAATTGTTATTTCTGTTTAATAAACCATGTTTTTGAATTGCAGTTAAAAACTGACAACTACTATCGTGCGGTTACAATCACACAACAAGTTGCTAAGGCGTCTTAAATAAAAGTAACATTGCCTACTATAAAGAATGTGTGATAAGTTTTTATGCCTACTTTTCTACATTACCTTCACTAAGAACCCGTTTAGTTCTAACTCTGTCTTTCCTTGATTTGCCCGTCACATGTCACAGGAAGTCCATTCCAACAGCATTCAATTTTCTTACATGCTTTGCCTGACACACCCAACTTTTAGGCCCATATAGAACAGTTGGTACCAGTACGCTCTTATATACAACTACTTAGGCTCCTTTGGATATGCATTCACTTCTAGCTACATCACCTGTCTGTCTGCATTTACCCTAGTTTGTATCTCATCATCTATTTTTCCATAGTTTAAAAACAGTCTTCCTAAATATGTAAATTCTACTACTAGATTACCATTTACCAAGAGACTGCAATTACTCGTTCCACACCCTAACTTAATCTGCTCTCCGTTCACACGTAGATTCATGTTATTTGTTACTGTTATCAGTCTCTCTAACAGCCGCTGCATTTCTCTTTCAGATTCACTAAGTAGTACTACATCCTTAGCGTACTGTAACAATGTCACCTCACAAGTATTCATTTTTATGCCTCCTGTCTCCGAGAAAACTTATCTTATACATTTGTCCATGAATATGTTGAATAACCATTGAGACATCACAAGTCCTTGTTCGGAACCCTGTCCAATTCTAGAATAGTCACTGAACATTTCATTAGTTCTCACACAAGCTCTACTGTCATTATATAGCAATTTAATACCTCGAATTAGCCAATCATCCACACCATATTCTTTCAACATACTCTACAGCTTTTGCCTATCTACAGTATCATACGCTTTTTCCAAGTCTACAAATGTGCAATATACTTTCTTTCCCACATTCAAGCATTCCTCACCTACCTGGCAACCGTTGATCAGTACAGCCTCTTCCTGTCTTGAACCCACACTGAACATCCCAAATCTTTCCCTCAGTCAGCGGTCTCACTCGTCCTCTGAATATTTTCCCAAGTAGCTTCCCTACAACCCTTAACAAACTTACCGCTTGATAATTTTTGCATTCACTCTTGCTTCCTTTACCTTTATGCCACTATGATGGCATCCTTCCACTCCCTTGGCATTTGACCTACTTTAATTTACACGTTAAACAGCTCACATAGCCGCACAGTAAAATTCGAGCATCCATACTTTAACATTTTTCCATTGATTTTATCAACACCCGCTTTTCCATTCTTTAGTTTCTTGGTCACTATTTCAATCCCATGCATTTCAACAATGTCACATCCTATCTGACTTGCAATCGGCAAAGGGTTCTAATGGTTCTTATTGCTTCCATATAGTTTCTCAAAAGATTCTTTCCAGCATTTTTTCACATCTTCCTCGTCCCATACCATGTCCCCATTCGGTGTTTAAACACCAACCCTCTTGTTTCTTCCAGTTTGTCTTGCCCTTTTGTATCCACTTCCAAAACAACGTTTTGTTCCCTTCAAAGTCGTTTTCTCAGCCTCTTTCATTTCCAGTTCCGGCTTGCTATCACTAACGAATCGTTTGCACCCACCTCAATTTTCTGTACTCAACTAGGCGCACGCCGAAAAAGACATATTATATTGAATAATCCATGGTTACATTGCTTGCGCATTATTGACAAACATCAGATCTAATTTCAAACTGACAGATTTAATAACCTAAACGTTTCTGACATATCATTAAATGCATGCTCTTCTTCATATATTTTATATTCACTTGTTCACCACAAACTTTATATTATTTCATTTAACTTATTAATTGTTTAAGTAACCACCTTGTTAATAGAACCCCTTCTTGTGAAAATTCGCTACCATAAAGCAGTTGCTACCTCCGGACTTTTTCATTTACAGATATTTCTTAGACTCGTCGAAAATCGTCGTGGGATCGAAACACTGTGTCTGAGGCAAATAAAGTATACTGTGTGAAGTTTTCCCAACTGTTTTGTTATTTTTAGTTAACCACCTATATCAAAAAACCAAGCAAAAACTAACTTTTTTATAATTGTTATTTACCTTAAGGGCTTGACAGCCACGCATGACGTCACATTAGATTCGCATTTTAAAAAATTGTTTAAGATTCTATTATGCTTATCATTGTGTTTTCTAAGGAATGTGTTTCTTGAGATTTAACAAAAACCTAATTTTCAGTTGCGTGCAAGCCATTGTTATCTGTTTTATTCGTAGTATTACCTCGTATCAATACTTCAAGAGTAAATTAGCTACTACAACAAACATTTCTCGAGCGCTAAAATTGGGTGAACACCAAAGCGTATTGCAATTAGTGAACCAGTTAATTTACCGAAGCGAAACAGTTAACTCCATTCTATATTGATTAAAAATAGAAGAATTACAAAAAAAAAAAATAGATCACAACGGATAATCTACAAGAAGCAGAATTCCTCTAATGAGTCAAACGTTTCCGTTATTCGTTTTAACAAACGGCACAATAAAATCTGAAGAATATCCGCAAAAGAAACATGAATGTTTCGTCATCCGCGTTTTTATGGCGACTCGTAATTGTTGCAGCTAGTTGAAGTTGTTTAGTAGTTACATAAAATCTATGAACTGCCGTAAACTATGAAAACCAAGCTACCTGATTCCCACATATCCATACATATTCGTACGCATGTGGGTTTACGTTTTTTTTTACGGAAGGCGCCGATTAATCTGGATGACTCAGTCGCAGGTATCATACACTGAAGATATAGTAGGAAAGAAAAATTATTTTTTATGTGGGCACGTTTGTAACAGTCTCATTGCAGGGGGTCAGCCAAAAAAAACCGAGGGAGGCGAACTGGTACTACTTTGTCTCGATTATAATTTGTGTGCTCGACATCAACTTTTAAAATGTACGGGGGCGGATCCTTATTCTCCGCCTTTGACCCTTCTATAGGTACTCTATAGTTATATTTTGGCATTTCAATATTAGGTATGTATTTGTACCGGTCGCATTACAATTCAAAATTTAACTATAAAAAATAAATAAAATGGAATAATTATGTCTTTTTGTTCTATAGTCCACACATGTTTGTAATATATTTAATTTTAAATTATGCATTGAATAAACCAGGCAAAATACCTCTTATATTGTCTAAGCCCCTTAAGCATATCTATAAATAGCATTATATTTGTTGTTACGACCTAAATAAATTCAATACAATGACTGAATAGGTTTTTTCAACGCATAGTTATGTAATACGTGTTTGTTAATGTTGAAACTGCCCTTGAAAAAGACTATCTCCATATTTCTTCCCTTCACATGGGCAGTGTAAGATCGCTTGTATTTACAACCCCCCTTTCTTCTCACCCCGCAAGGCTGCAGATAGAGATGGAGCACACGACGAAACGGAAATTTAAGACAACCAGTTGATTGCGAGGTGCGCTACTTAAAGCGCAAAACCGCCTATTCCATTGGCTTGGAACCATCATAGCATGTTGATATATCCCAATCACAGTGAATTCAATTTAAATGTTTGATCTAGAGTACGGCCAACGTAATACTGCGTGATGATATCCTATAGTACTTAAGCAGCTTTTAAAATTGGTCACAATGTCCATTGTTATAGCCAGGATCAAAGTTAGATTTGAAGGGCATGAAAAAGAAGAAAAGTTGTCGATGGTGGACCCGGAAAACCCCATCACCAGTTTGTAAAAAGTACAACGATCTAGAACGCTTACCCACGGGATGTGCGAATTCAAACTTCCCACCTAGAAAATATCGGATTTAAGAAAGAAAAGAAAAAGTCCGGACGCAGCAAGTGCGTTATGGTAGTGAATTTTCATTAAAATGTTTTTAATAGAAAATATATTTTTTTAAAGAAAACTGGCATCAAATTTGGTTACCAGTATAACCTATATAGGAGAAACAATGTACCATATTTCATCAAAATAACTTTATTATTTGAAAATTTACAAAAATCTTCCGAAAATAAACTTAAAATGGGCTCAAAAAACTGGTTTCCTGGCCAACGAACCTTAGGTTAATAGTAAGTTAAGCTATCGAAGGAAATATTTTATGAAAAATCGCTACCATAACGCACTTGCTGAGCCTCGAATTTATTTTCTTACAAACATGCATTATCTTTCGATGGAAAATGCAAAAATTGCAATAATATAAGGCGTGTTCGATTCGGAAAAAAAAATTGCATCACCAGCGACTTATGGGCCACCTATGATTGTAAAAATAATTTTATAAGATGCAGCTCCAGACATCGTATAATTACCATATAAAAAATTTTCTCATATCTTGTATAATAATAGATATATTGAGCTTTACTCTAGAAATGCGTAATATAAATATATATATATATATATATATATATATATATATATATATATATATATATATATATATATATATATATATATATATGCAAACAGATAAAAACTGAAACTAGCCTGGATATGGGTTCTATGGGGCCTAGTTCGTACTCATTTGAAGGAATCTTTTCAAAATTCAAAAGTCCCTAAAATTGTATCCACCTCTATGATGGCCAAAAATAAATATGAATGTAAGAAGAAGAGCATGCCTACGTTTGCATTACAAATGTCAGAAAACAAAATACTTATTTACATGTCACTGTGAAAGTAGATCTGACATTTATCAAAATAATTTGTCAGTTGAATATGACATGTACTGTTGCCGTGGACTATTATGCACTATTGTATTACTCCCCATAAGAATCTTGTTTTTTTTTTTGCGAAACTGGAAACTGAAATTTCATTTAAAGTTAAAATGACGAAGAGAACTTTATTCGAGGCACGAGCGTTGTTTCCATATTTTTTTTTAATATCAATAACATTTACAAGTAAATTAGCAGATTAGCGTATTGTTCGTTTTTTGAAAAAAAAAAAATCAGAAACATGCTTAGAGGAACCGCTTTATGCATTAACCATCGGACATATGCTGTGGGCTCAACTCCACAATACAGTTAAGAGACCTAAAGTAAATTTAAGGTTCTGTGCAAGGTAAAAATGCTACAACGGAGCTAGAAATGCAAACTGTAAAAAACTCAGCTTACAGAAGTCCATAGAAAAGGAGAAACTACTTACCAACATCGTTTCTTTGCCTAATTGAAAAAAAAAAACGCTAAATAATAAGCGTAATTTGATTCGTTATAATTAAATAAATAACTGAAACTGCTACCAAAGCATCACATAAAGGGTCTATTTTAAATTAATTTTCTGCAAATAATTTAATAAAATAATGAACAAAGAAGATTGTAGCTGAAACTTAAGGCTTTTTAACTTCTTACGACATTTATGCTGCATAGCTGTATTCACTTAGGTACTCTTATCTAGAACATGTCAATTTTGACATTTCGAATCGCGACTTTTTTGACGTTTTAAGAAGAAAACATTAAAAACTTATAACTTTTGTTTAACGTAGAGATTCAAATTTTGTTGCATTGTTTCCTTTTTATGATATAAACCCTCGTACGCAATATGGTTGCCCTAACTTTGTTATTTCCGGAGATATAAAATTTTTCGGAAAGAAAACGCAATATTTCCGGGAAAAACGAGTCCGATTTTCCCAGCTAACGAAGTTATCCACGCCACTTGCGAAAGGAAGGTACTCATCAAGTTTTATCAAAATCGGTCCATTATTTTTTAAGTTATCGGTGTGACACATAAATATATAAACACACACACAAATATATATATATATATATATATATATATATATATATATATATATATATATATATACATATATACATATAAAGTCTGAAACAGACCTCGAATTTGGGGGTTCCGGGGGTCCTAAATAGCGCTCATTTGAAAAAATGTTTTCAAAAGTCGCGATCTCCTAGTGAATTTTTTAAAAGAAAATTCACTAAAAAATGGCGGAGACACGTCAATTTTTTTCAAGCGGGACATATGATTGTGTAAGCTTTGATGTCTTGAAACCTATCCCTTAGAGAGGCGTGTAAAATGCCCTTAAATTTTAAAATGCACCCTATGTTGCGTGACACCTCATTTTAAAGCTTTCTCAATTCTACTCACGACAACATACTACTTTCAGTGAATTTTCTTAGAAAAAAGCCACTAATGGGGAGATCCCAACTTTTGAATTTTGAAAAAATTTCTTCAAGTGAGCGCGAACTACGACCCCTAGAACCCACATCCAGGGTCTGTTTCAATTTTTATATGTTATATATATATATATATATATATATATATATATATATATATATATATATATATATATATATCTGTGTGTGTGGATTGCGTGCGTGGCTGCGCGCGCGTGTGTCTTATGTTACAAGGAAAAGAAGTTATAAAAATATTTGGTGTCAGATCATTTCTATGAAAATTCACTGCCGTAACGCACTTGCTGCGTCCAAAGGCTTTTTAATTTAGGTGTGGTAATGGCAATAACAATCATCAATTAAAGAATTATACAAAATATCAATGAATGAGAGAATGTTATTTAATTAAACGTTCAGATTGTTTTCCCTCCACTTCCATACGTTGGACGTTATCTGACGACTTCTGTTTAACAATTTCCCGATAAGAATATTTTCTTGTATGATTTTTCGTTTATCTCTTAATAAACGTTATCAATTCAACGTTCTTACCTGTTTTGCTTTAAACAAGATAAGTACATATCTCGTAAAATAATCACAAAGACAATTAGTTTATTCTACAATAATGACGACTGTGTACCACAGGAAGCACAGATCTTTAAGTATGGTCATCCCGAGAAAAACACTTCGCATCGGTATGTCCTGGATTTAATGCATAGCTTTTGGGAAACTGGATTGGTTGCAAACAGAAAGCATTAAGGTGAGGAGGTCGTACATAATGTGGGTAATCAGGTAACTGCCCAGGGTTACATCGCAATGGAACCAAATTTGAGTCCCAGGAAACTTGCCGGTACTTCAGGAATTTCTATAGCTAGTTGCCTCAGAATCTTAAAAAGTAATAAGTATCACCCATAGAAGATTCATTCGGTACAGGAACTTAATGAAGCCGCGTGCAGTTCTGTGAAGAAATCTTCGATGAATGTACGTTGCAACGGGACGGTCATAATTTCCGGTACTGGAATCATTAAAATCCAAGAATTTTTCCTGAAACTCATATTGGGAGACCACTTCATAGGGCCTTTCTTCCTACCGGGAAATCTGGCTGGAGACATGTATCTGGATCTACTGGAAACGCATATATACCCAACGATTGTGGAACTATTGGAAAATGACAACGCTTTGGCTGAAGTTGATGTGTGATTTCAGCAGGATGGTACTCCACCACTTGATGCCGCTACTGTGCGTAATTTTCTTAATCGGAACTTTCCTAATCACTGGATAGGACGCATAGGTTCAATTAAGTGGCCTTCGAGATTGCCAGATTTAAACCACATTGAAGTCAAAAAATTTATGCAGCACGGCCAAACTCACTGGAGGAGCTTCGTCGGCGAATTGTTGGGGAATATCGTCAGATAACGCCCGAAATGCTTCGAAATGTTCGTTCGGAAGTGGAGCCAAGATTTTATAATTATATATAAATGGAGGGAAAATAGTGTGAACATGTAATTAAATAACATGCTTTCATTCATTCATATTTTGTGCTATTCTTTAATTGATGATTTTATTGCCATATCCAAAGCAAAAATTAAAAAGGCGTATGTTGCCGTGAGCAAAATTGAGATAGCTTTAAAATGAGGTGTCACTTAACATAGGGTGCCATTTAAAATTTAAGGGTACTTTACGCCCCTGTCTAAGGGGTAGGTCCCAAGACACCAAAACCTACGCCATTGTGCCCCCCTTGAAAACAAAGTCGACGCCTTTCGACTTGTTTTATTCCGATATTTTCCAGGTGAAAAGTTTTAATTGGCACACTTGTATATCGCTCGACAGGAGTTTCTACGCCATCAGACGAGACAATGTTCGTCTACCAATGCTGCGGAATATTCTAAGCATTAAACGAATTTTAAGCTGGCCTACCTATATGTAACTTTTTGCATTATTTCTATTAACCCTTCTCTATTTTTGTATATAGGCTCGTCTAAAACTCTTCCAGGTGCCTCGATCTTTTGTCATCTGGTAAAAATTAAGTCTTCCAGTTCTTTTCATATAGTTACAAGTCCTAAAATAACTCGTACTGACCTATCGCAAGGGGATGGCGCATCTGCTTGTTTCTTTCTCTTATAAAATAAAGTATGCCGATTTTTAGCCCTCAAGGCACAACAAACATATACATAACTGTCATTAGGTATGTAATTATTTTTTTCTTCGACCTATTTCCACGACAATCATCTACGCCAGGAGCGAGTTTTACCTCACCATCCTGGAAACTTTATCGGACACCCTCGTTTTTTTAAGGAGGATAGGCATCTTTAACGTGTCCAATATCGTCTACACGGAACCCTTCCCTGAACAGAACGTGTAGATTTTCAGCTTGTTAAAACATAATGCCGCAACCTCGGTGGATGTTAATTTTACAGTATGAGCTCACAAAGTAAGCCTACGATCCTATTGGGGTTCAGAGTCACACGTTCTTATAACTGAACCACCAAGGTAACTGTCGCTATAAAAATATAAATCTTTCTTTAATTTTTAAAATGTTCTTTAAATTTGTCAAAATCTAATATTTGATTTGAAAATCAGGGACATATTTCCTTTTGAAATAGATTACGCAATTTACAATTTACATGTTTAATGTAAAATGTTCGCAAACTCAGAGTAGTTATCTTTTGAGAATTAATTGCCCATATTCATATACATCATTTTAAAGATAATTTGATAAATTTATGTCTTGAAAAGTAGAATGGGATATTACTCGATTTTTACATTGATATCATAGGGTGAACCCTATATCATAAATAACCTAAATAAGTGTGAAACAGGATTGAGCTTTTGTCTTGTCAGAGGTAATATTTCACCCGCGTAGACATTTACATTTCTAAACGATGACTCAAATTCGACAGATACTGCATACATATTTGTCAGTTTTTGATTTAAGGGTTTCTGCACAAAAAGATTGATGGAATTATGTGAAAAGATCTATCGAATTGCATGGTCTTCTTTATCTTGATTGATTTTGTTTGATTGAGTTTGTTTTATTATATTTTTTTAATTTGAAAATGTGCGAGGAAAATATCTAAACTATTATGTTAAACAGAATAAAAAACCCCACACCTTTTCTAAAGTGTTCCACACCTATATCTTTTTGTTTTTGAGTTATTTTGATTATTTTTTTTAGCTTTTTGTTAAACACTCGCAAGGATACAAATTACAATAGCAACAAACAGCAAATGTACGTTATAATAAGAACTTTCTATAAAATAAACGAAAATAATGGTATGTTAATTTCAATTCAATGGGTAATGCCACAGTTAGTAATTATGTCGTCTGAAAATATGTTGAAACAGGTATCTCTCCTAGGAGTGATTAAATCTTTTTATTGTATTTTGTCTTACGTTCCCTAGCATCTCCGGTGTAATTATTCTGTACGCCTCTCTTATCCTACTTTGCATATATCTTCGTGGGCGGTGTAAGGTACACGTGTCCTTTTATGTAACCCCGTAAGAATAAATCTAATGGGGTAAGGTCGCATGATCTTGGGAATTACTGAACAAAACCTTCACACCCAAGCCATTTTTGAGTTTGATTTTCATCTAAAAATTCGCGTACTTCGTGATGGCAGTGCGAAGGGGCACTGCCCTGTTGCAGCCATATGTTCTGACGTTCATCATCAATAAGCTGTCAAAGCAGGCAAACCTTCTGTAAATAATTGAAGGTAATTACGACTATTTAGGGGATTATTAAAAAATACGGTCCAATAATAATTCTGTTGTGAAGAATGCCACACCAAACATTAATAGACCAGTGGTTTTGATCTGCATTTGACTGATTCAAAATTAATTTTTTAATTCGTATTAGTGCATGTTGTAGCGATTTACAGTACCATTACTTCTAAACGTAGTCTTGTCAGAAAACATGGCATATTATTAAAAGTTTGGATTAAGCTCAAGTTGAGCATTCGTAGATTGGCAAAAGTTTACACGCCTTTTGAAATCATTATTATCTAACTCTTGATGTAATTCCATGTGGTAAGGAGGATACTTATATTTTCTAGTGGTTCGATTGGCAGTTGATTGTGACGTTTCACATGAAATTCCTATCACACGATTACTGAGTTACGGTTCTTTTCAATATGAAGCAGAATTTTAAGTTCATTTCCTTGATTAGTGACATTTCTATTGACCACTTTGCTTTTTGCATAGTTAACCCTCTTAGTATAATCGCATCTCTCCATACAATTTTCAAAAGTGAACCGATTGGGTAGATCAGGATATTTGGGCAAGAAGCCAATTTTACTGGGTCTCTCCTAATACGTATTAATTAATTAATTTTTATAGTATTCCTATATGTAGTTGATAAACATACAAAACCTTCTAACAAACTTAAGTCGTTAAGTACAATTTAGAGAACCCAATTCACCACAACACAGCTTTTAGACTTGACGATTGTGTTGTAGTGAATTGGGTTCTCCAAATTGTACTTACCAGTGCTCATCACAGGTTCCATTCTTCACTCATTAAACTAAGTCGGTAACGAAATGCAACAATAGTTATAACGTATATTGGCAGTTCATAAGTTTTCGATGTGGAAAATTGTTTTCATGGCTACTACGACTAAGAAGAAATATCAAAATGTTAAATAGAACAGAAAAATCAAAATCCCTAAAAAAACAGCAAGATATAGATATAGGAAGTACTTAAGAAAAGTTTTGAAGTTGTTAATTATTTATAACATAACATAAAAATCTACAGGCTGCTCTATTTCGAAATACGTAAAAAGTTCGGGACGCAGCAAGTGCGTTATGGTAGTGAATTTTTATTAAATGCTTCAAACTTAGATCACTCAATTTTCGATAAACCGAGAAAGTTTAATTTTGGTATGTAGTAAGGCCTATCCCAGGGGTTAAGGAGTCGCGGGCCAAAGGACTCCAGGGGGCAAGCTGAGGAAGTGGAAATAACAACATAAACTCCCGATGAAGCTTTCCCCAAGACCGTCATGCGCGGTAAAAATCCGCATCCTGCACGAGGTGACCCTGCTAATAACTAAACATGACGGATCTAGACAAGGAGGTCGAACTAAACTCCCCCAATCTACGGTGTCACGTGACCCGTGCCTATGGATGGATGGCACCAGGGCGATGGTGTCGTGAACGGAACCTCTGGAGTACCAGGCAACCCTCCAGAGTAACCCGCCTTGCACCACACAGGGGGTTCTGATGGTGTGGACAGTATTTCCCCCATTCTCGTGGGAACAACATGAAGATTATAAATACATATAAAACCAAAACCAATGAGGCTCGAGGAGTGGCTCCGGCTACAGACTTGAGCCTTGAGTCTATCCCGGAAACGGAGACGAGCCAGGGTGCGGCAGCGGACTCTGGAGGTCCCACGACCGGAGTAGATACGGGGGATCAGGGGGTAGCTTCGGCCAGAGACCTGTCCCCGACACCCAAGCTGGAGGCTGGGTCCCACCGGAGGGCGGCGAGCTCCGCGGACTCCGGGGGCCCCTCCACCAGTGAGGACTCTACTGTTAGAGTAGAGGGACTGCCCCGGCAGTCCAAGCGTCTTTCCGGGGCGCAAAGAAAGAAGCTCCGGAGGGCGCAAAAAATGGCGGCCGGGACCTGGACGGTCGAGAAACCTGTAAAGGCGCAAGAGGGGAGTGCGGGTCAGAAGAGGACGCGCTCGAACTCTAGCACGCCCACTACAGACAGACGTTCCAAAAGGGCCAGGGTGCCTGTAAAGGCGCAAGAGGAGAGTGCGAGTCGGAAGACGCCGCGCTCTGGCTCTAGCACGCCTACTACAGACAGACCTCCCAAAGGAACTAAGGCCGGAACACCGGCGCAGACTGGCTCTTACAGGGAGGCTGCGGAGGGCCTCGGGATGGCGGTGACAGACGCCATCCTGAGGTCACGCTAGACTGCGGTGGTAGCTGCAGTGGACTCTCTTCAGGAAGGGGAGAGCCCGCCTCAGTTCCACCGGACGCGCCTGACGGGGGGCATCCTCTGGATAACCTGTGCCGGCCCGCAGTCGCGGGACTGGCTGCGGAAAACGATCGGGGGCCTCGGTCAGATTTGGGAGGGGGCGGACTTGACAGCCGTCGAGCCCAAGGAACTCCCAAAGAGACGCAAGGTCCTCGTACGGATCCCTGACACCGTCCCGCAGGAGACGGTGATCAGCAGACTTAAGATCCAGAACCCTGAACTGGGGACGCAACACTGGTCGGTTCTAAGCAGGAAGGCAGAGGAGAAAGGACAGACGCTCGCCTTCTCGATCGACCCGACATCTTACAGAGCCCTTGAAGGAACCTCCTTCAAGGCATTCTGGGGCATGGGAAGGGTTAGCTTCCGCCCACTGGGGAAGCAATTAAGGGTTAATGGGACTTAGGTTCCTTCAGGTCAACCTCCAACACAGTAGGGCAGCCACGGCCGGACTACTAATGGCTCTGAGGAACACGGATGTGGCCCTCATCCAGGAACCGTACTCCTACAAAGGAGAGATCAAGGGACTCGGCGGAGCTAATGGAAAGCTCATCTACAGCAGGTCCAGCGAGAATCCGAGGGCCTGCATTTTTGTCAGGGAAGGGATAGAGTTTCTCCCTCTAATGAATTTCTGTTCCAGGGACCTGGCAACGATCAAAATCCGATGTGGAGGAGCGGATGGGCTGAGGGACATTACTGTCGCGTCAGCCTATCTGCCAGGGGACAGCACGGACCCTCCTCCACCCAACGAATTGGAGCAGCTGATGGTGGGTAGCAGAGCAGGTGGATGGCAGACCATCATCGGCATGGATGCGAATGCGCACCATGAGTTGTGGGGTAGCTCGGACACAAACTCTAGGGGTGAGGCACTTTTACAATTCTTTATGAAATTTAATTTAGACATATTGAATAGAGGTAATAAACCGACATTCGTCACAACACGGGGTGAGGAAGTTTTAGACCTAACAGTTTCCACCCAGTTTCTGGGTGACTTTGTTAAAAGCTGGGCTGTGTCTGGGGAAGTGAGTAGCTCAGACCACAGATACATCCGGTTTGAAATCGCCAAAGTCGAAAGAGAAACGGTATGGTACCGGGACCCCCGCAAGGCGGACTGGGAAGCCTACAGGGCAGACCTAGCTGTGGAACTGCGGGGGGTTGAGAGGGCCATAAGGGATTCAATAGACCTCGAGATTGCAGCAGTCCAATTGCGAGACGCAATTACCTCGGCCTATAACGCCAACTGCCCCCTGAAAATGAGGGTGTCCACCAGGAACGTCCCATGGTGGAACGAGGACCTCAGGCAAAGGAGGACGCAGGTTCGTAAGCTGTTTAACGCGGCCAAAAGGTCGGGAGCATGGGATGAATATAGACAGGCCCTATCGACCTATAACAAAAGACTGAGGGACGCCAAGAAGGAGTCGTGGAGGAGGCACTGCGAAGAAGTGGAAAACACGTCCGAGAGTGCTCGACTACACAAGATCCTGTCTAAGGGCCCTCAGACTAACATAGGCTCCCTTAGAACACCCACGGGAGGCTTTACAAGCTCGGGGGAGGAAACTATGGAAATTTTACTCCAGACGCACTTCCCCGGCTGTAACATAATAAACCAATCACCTCCGGACTGGGAACACTCAGAAATAGAGGCGCCTTATAGGCGGGCATCTAGAGTAGACTGGACAGTCGCTAAAGAGGTGGTTACCTGGAGCAAAATCAGATGGGCCATTAACAGCTTTAAGCCATACAAATCGCCGGGATTTGATGGAATAATGCCCATCATGCTCCAACAGGGGATAGATATACTGGCGCCGGTGCTTACCCTCATTATGAGGGCCAGCCTGGCTCTGGGGTACATTCCGAGGGCATGGAGACTGGCCAGGGTTGTATTTATTCCTAAACCTGGGCGTCCAACAGACCAGGCAAAGTCCCTGAGGCCAATAAGTCTCATGTCCTTCTTGCTGAAAACAGTGGAAAAACTGCTCGACCGGCACATTAGGGGCGGTGTACTGGAAGCATATCCTCTACACTGCGGACAATATGCATACAGAGCAGGATTCTCAACAGAAACAGCACTGCACCAACTGGTGCTGAAACTGGAGAATACGCTGGAGAACAAGGAGGTGGCGCTGGGGGCCTTCCTAGACATAGAGGGGGCCTTTAGCAACACCTCGTTCGGATCGGTTCTGGCAGCTGCCCGGGAGCGTGGAATAGAGGAGACCTGCTGCAGGTGGATCGGTTCCATGCTCAGGGACAGGGCGGTGTTCACCTCACTCGCGGGAGGGACTCTGCTGGCGGGGGTCGCGGCGGGGTGTCCGCAGGGGAGCGTTCTGTCTCCCTTGCTCTGGTGCCTAGTCGTGGACGGCCTGCTGGGGAGGCTCTCGGGAGGGGGGTATGAGGTACAGGGCTATGCGGACGACATTGTCATCATAGTCCGAGGAAAGGTCACACAGGCAGTGTGGGAGCGTATGCAGACTGCACTGAAAGTGGTGGAAGGGTGGACGGTTGATCAAGGGCTCGGGGTGAGCCCCGAGAAAGCAACCGTCGTGCCGTTTACGAGGAGGAGGAAGTGTGAAAGCCACAGAACTCTCACTCTATACGGTAGGAGCGTTCCAATGGCCAGGGAGGTAAAATATCTTGGGGTCGTATTGGACTCTAAGCTAACCTGGAATGGTCACATTGGAAAAATACTGCGTAAGGCAGTCATGACCTTAGCCGTCACTAGGCGGCTATATGGAAAAACGTGGGGACTAAGACCTAGTATGGCCCACTGGCTGTACACAAGGGTGGTCAGACCATCGTTAACATATGCGGCACTGGTCTGGTGGCCTAAGGTGACACAATCCAGTGCCAAACAAAAACTAGGCAAGATCCAAAGGATGGCTTGCCTAGGCATCACAGGGGCCATGTCTTCAACCCCAACAGCCGCCATGGAGGTGTTGCTGGATCTACCCCCCCCTACACTTCGTTATTATGGGAGAGGCCAGGCTAGGACTATACAGACTAGCCTGCAATGGTAGACTGAAGATCAACCCAGGCTTCAGGGGCCACTGCAAAATTCAGGAGATCGTGAAGGAACCCATGCTTGAAATGAGGTCAGACTTCGCGAGCCCGCGAATGTGCAGGGAAAACAACTTCACAGTGGAAATCCCTGATCGCGGGGCATGGCGGGAGGAGACACCGGGCATACCACGGGACGCGCTCGTCTGGTTCACGGACGGATCTGGCGGGGAGCGTGGGACGGGGGCAGGTGTTTACTCGGAAGGACCGAGGGTAAGTCACAGTATTTCCCTCGGAGCTCATGCAACGGTGTTTCAGGCCGAGATGTACGCCATCCTGCACTGTGTGCGGGAGAACAAGAGGAGGGGCTACACCAACAAGCGGATCCTCATAGCCACAGACAGCCAGGCAGCCCTTAAGGCACTAAGTAGCCCACGGGTAAATTCCTGGCTGGTGAGTGAGTGCCGAGACGAGACGAGCGACCTGGCTGGGCGGCAGAATGAGGTGACCCTCATCTGGGTGCCGGGTCACTCGGGGGTCAAAGGCAATGAAGAAGCTGACAGTCTCGCAAAGAGGGGGTCAGCAGAACCATTTATGGGACCAGAACCGGCTCTGGGCGTGTCAAAGAGCACTGCCAGGGGAGCCATTAAGTCCTGGGTCAAAAACCAACACAAGGTGTACTGGGCGGACTGTCCAGGGCTCAGACATGGGAAGTCAATAATTGACGGACCCAGTTCAAAGAGAGCTGTGGAGCTGCTAAACCTTAGCAGAGGACAGCTCAGAAACACAACAGGTCTCTTGACGGGACACATGGCCGTCAAGAAACACCTACATAAAATGGGGCGGTTCGAAGGGGACCTCGCATGCAGACTCTGCGGCGAGGGGGAGGAATCAGCCCAGCACATCTTGTGCGAGTGTATAGCTCTGGACCGGAAAAGACAACTGATCTACGGTCACTCTAGACCGGAGACAGAGCAATATAAAACTTCACCCTACCAATCGCTGTGCAGACTAGTTCAAGGCACAGTGATTTTGGAATGGGTGGAGTAAGACTAGGGGTATGCACAATCAACCAAGGGTTGCGGTGCTATCGGGGCGGCAAGGCCGCGGACGAGCCCTGAGGGAACAAAAAAAAAAAAAAAGGCCTATCCCAAGGCAACATGCCCACCAAATGTCATTAAAATGGCTTTGTAATTTTCGGCGAAAAAAATTTTTTCGGAAGAAAACCCAAAATTTGAAAAACCAATTTTCTATAAACTTAGAAAGTTGAGTTTTGGTATGTAGTAAGGCCTTTCTCAAGGCAACGTATCTACCAAATTTCATTAAAATAGCTGAATGTGAATTGTTAACTTCTCGCTGAAAAAATAATAGGAGGAACTAAACTCTACGTATTATTTCTAAACGTCAACACGTCTGGGTTTGACATTATTAAAGGAACAAGAGTTGAAGGCTTTTCTACTAGACATTGTATTTTTTTTACTTTAACGTCAGCCTATTTCCACGACTATGGCCAATCACCGACGTCAGGGAGCAATTTCACCTTACTATCCTGGAGATTTTGCGGAACTCCTGCATTTCTGTAAGGACGGTAAGGATCTTTAACGTACCCAAAAACGCATGGACACAGGACCGACGGCTTTATGCCTCCTCCGAGGGCGGAACGTGCAGGCATTCAACTTGCTCAAATACAATGCCAGAACCTCGGTGGATGTTAATTTATTACAGTTTGTACTGAAAAAGTGAAAAGGAAACCCTGGGAACCGAACCCAGTACCCTTTGGTTCAGAGGCACACGTTCTTACGCCTGGACCATGGACGCTCCTGACAATATATTTATTTTTAACATAAAATTGTTTAAAACATAACAACATAAAGTTGTTTAAAAATAAAAGTATTGTCTGGAAAAAACGCCTTTAATTCTTGTTCCTTTAATAAACTCTACACATTAATAATCTAATGTACTATTTTTTCAAAACTAAATTCATCATCACCCCCTCGCCTTCAACCTCTAGTTCAATTTCATCACAGAATATTAAATGAGTGATGAAATCGAACGTTTCCTAATACACAAACCCTGAAACGTTATATTACTCGAGTTTTAATGAAAAAATATCAATTTTCACCAACTCACCTCTCATTAAACTCTACGTATTATTTCTAAACGTCAACACGTCTGGGTTTGACATTATTAAAGGAACAAGAGTTGAAGGCTTTTCTACTAGACATTGTATTTTTTTTTACTTTAACGTCAGCCTATTTCCACGACTATGGCCAATCACCGACGTCAGGGAGCAATTTCACCTTACTATCCTGGAGATTTTGCGGAACTCCTGCATTTCTGTAAGGACGGTAAGGATCTTTAACGTACCCAAAAACGCATGGACACAGGACCGACGGCTTTATGCCTCCTCCGAGGGCGGAACGTGCAGGCATTCAACTTGCTCAAATACAATGCCAGAACCTCGGTGGATGTTAATTTATTACAGTTTGTACTGAAAAAGTGAAAAGGAAACCCTGGGAACCGAACCCAGTACCCTTTGGTTCAGAGGCACACGTTCTTACGCCTGGACCATGGACGCTCCTGACAATATATTTATTTTTAACATAAAATTGTTTAAAACATAACAACATAAAGTTGTTTAAAAATAAAAGTATTGTCTGGAAAAAACGCCTTTAATTCTTGTTCCTTTAATAAACTCTACACATTAATAATCTAATGTACTATTTTTTCAAAACTAAATTCATCATCACCCCCTCGCCTTCAACCTCTAGTTCAATTTCATCACAGAATATTAAATGAGTGATGAAATCGAACGTTTCCTAATACACAAACCCTGAAACGTTATATTACTCGAGTTTTAATGAAAAAATATCAATTTTCACCAACTCACCTCTCATGTATTCCTTATACCCTGGAGCGGTTTTACCCTAAACCAACCCGAACCGTTCATTGGTCAGGTGCTAACTGTATAGTCAATTTGAAGACGATATCTCAATTCCTTAGAAAGTTATTCTACCTACTGGCACAGATGTACAGACCGACAGACAAAAAAAATTCGTTCCGAAATAATGTTTTCTATGTGTGTTTACGCCTTTTTATCAAACATTTTTTTTTCGAAATTTCTGTTAGTTTTGACAGTATTACATTAAATTATTAAATGTACGTAGGGTTTAGTTCTTGATCTTATTTTTTCATCGAGAAATTAAAATTAGTTGGGGCGATGGCCTGCATTTTGCACTTGTGTGGTGTCACGAAAGCATAACTCTGAAAGTTCAAGTCGCGGAGAAAAAATTTATAGGCAAGAATATAGAAATTTACTTAAAATTGTCATTTATATCTGAAGGAAAATAAAACTTGTTCTAGGTATCTTACACAAAATAGAATCATTTCTAGATTCTAAAACCTACTGTGAGTCTATAATGAAACAACGTTAAATGAGACGAAAACCATTTCAGGTTAAGGGATCGAAAAATGTTTAAACAGTAAAATAAGCTTTCGTACTCAAAAAAAAAGAAGATTCTTATAAGGCGTAATACAATAGTACATAATAGTCCACGGCAACAGTACATGTCATATTCAACTGTTAAATTATTTTGATAAATATCAGATCTACTTTCAAAGTGGCATGTAAATAAGTATTTTGTTTTCTGACATTTGTAATACAAATGTAGGCATGCTCTTCTTCTTACATTCATATTTATTTTTGGCCATCACAATTTTACTCATAGAGTTGGAGGGTTAGTTTCAGTTTTTATCTGTTTTCATATATACAGGGTGACGCGTTTCTAGGGTAAAGCTGCATATATCCATTATTATACAAGATATTAGCAAAATTTTTGTATGTTAATTATACGATGTCTGGAGCTGCATCTTATAAAATTATTTTGACAATCACAGGTGGTCGATAAGTCGCTGGTGATGCATTTTTTTTCCTAATCGAACACGCCTTATATTATTGCAATTTTTGCATTTTCCATCGAAAGATAATACACGTTTGTAACAAAAGAAAATTTGGGACTCAGCAAGTGCGTTATGGTAGCGATTTTTCATGAAATGTTTCTTTCGATAGCTTAATTTACCATTAACCTAAGGTTCGTTGGCCAGGAAACCAGTTTTTTGGGCACATTTTAAGTTTATTTTCGGAAGATTTTGGTATATTGTCAAACAATAAAATTATTTTGATCAAATATGGTACATTGTTTCTCCTATATACGTTAGACTGGTAACCAAATTTGATGCAAGCTTTCTTTATATATATATATATATATATATATATATATATATATATATATATATATATATATATATATATATCCTATTAAAAACATTTTAATTAAAATTCACTACCATAACGCCCTTGCTGCGTCCCAAACCTTTTTTAATGTAGAATTGACTGTTTCGGGATTTTTGACAAATATGCATCGTAATTGAGATAATTTATACCATTTGGCTGTTCCACATTGTATAAAATAGTTCATCTGAGGTAATAGTGTTAATATAATATTGGCAGCGAGTCTTTATGTCTTATTTGTTTTTCCTTAAAATTCGTTAAACTGGTTTTAGCAGTTTTTTGGTCTGTTTATGCTTTCTAAAGCATTCATTTAGGGAATTTTTTTTCTCCCTTAGGACTCGTCCGCGTTTATGCCTCCCCTATAGCACCGCAGCCTTTGGCTTATTGTGCATGCCGTCTGTCTTTTCTACTCCACCCATTCAAAAATCACTGTGCCTTGAACTAGTCCGCACAGCAATTGGTGGGGTGAAGTTTTATATTGCTCTGTCTCCAGTCTAGGCTGACCGTAGATCACTTGTCTTTTGCGGTTCAGAGCTTTACACTCACACAAGATGTGCTGGTCTGATTCCTCCCCCTCGCCGCAGAGTCTGCATGCCAGGTCCCCCTCGAACCGCTCCATTCTATGCAGGTGTTTCTTGACGGCCATGTGTCCCGTCAAGAGCCCTGTTATGTTCCAGAGCTGTCCTCTGCTAAGATTTAGCAGCTCCACAGCTCTCTTTGAACTGGGTTCATAAATTACTTACTTCCCATGTCTGAGCCCTGGACAGTCTGCCCAGTACGCCTTGTGTTGGTTTCGGACCCAGGACTTAATGGATCCCCTGGCAGTGCTATTTGTCACGCCCAGAACCGGCTCTGGTCCCATAAATGGTTCTGCTGACCCTCTCTTCGCGAAGCTGTCAGCTTCTTCATTGCCTTTGACCCCCGAGTGACCTGGAACCCAGATGAGGGTGACCTCATTCTGCCCAGCCAGGTCGCTCGTCTCGTCTCGGCAATCACTTACCAGCCTGGAATTTACCCGTGGGCTACTTAGGGCCTTAAGGGCTGCCTGGCTGTCTGTGGCTATGAGGATCCGCTTCTTAGTGTAGCCCCTCTTCTTGTTCTCTCGCACGCAGTGCAAGATGGCGAACATTTTGGCCTCGAAAGAACGTTGCATGAGCTCCGAGGAAAATACTATGACTTACCCTCGTTCGCGCCGTCTTACCTCATTTCAAGCATGGGCTCCTTCACGATCTCCTGAATTATGCAGTGGTCCCTGCAGCCTGGATTGATATTCAGTCTGCCATTGCAGGCGGGTCTGTATAGTCCTGGCGTGGTCTCCTCCATGATAACTAAGTGTAGAGAGGGCAGATCCAGAAACACCTCCACCTTAGGCCACCAGACCAGTGCCGCGTATGTCACCAATGGTCTGACCACCCTTTTGTACAGCCAGTTGTCCATACTAGGTCTTAGTCCCCACGTTTTTTCATATAGCCGCCTAACGACGGCTAAGGTCATAACTGCCTTACGCAGTATTTTTTCAACGTGACCATTCCAGGTTAGCTTAGAGTCCAATACGACCCCAAGATATTTTACCTCCCTGACCATTGAGATGTTTCTACCGTATAGAGTGAGAGTTCTGTGGCTCTCCCACTTCCTGCTCCTCGTAAACGGTATGACGGTTGCTTTCTCGAGGCTCACCCCGAGCCCTTAGCCGACTGTCCACCTTTCCACCACTTTCGGTGCTGTCTGCATGCGCTCCCACACTGACTGTGTAACCTTTGGAATAATTACTTCCACATCGTCTATACGATGTGGCATCGGCTACAAAAATTAATAATTATTTTTTTCGCTTAAACGTAAAAAATGTCAAAACATACAGAAAACATGATTTGGGAACGAAAATTTTTTGTGTCTGTCGGTCTATATGTTTGTCTGTTTGTAGCCACGATAACTTTAGAACGAATTGAGATATCGTCTTCAAATTTGGTATACAGCTGGCACCCGACAAACGAACGGTTCGGATTGTTTTTAGGTAAAATGGCTCCAAGGGGGTAGGGAATGAATGGGGAATGATTTGGTAGAAATTGACATTTTTTCTTTAAAACTCGAAACTAGGGTTTGTTTATTAGAAAACGTTCAATTTCATCAAACATCTGCTATTCTGTGCTAAAATTAAATTATGGGTTGAATGTGTGGGGGTGCAATATCGGTGACAGAAATTTCGAAGTTTTTTTGGCAAATGGTCTAAACAGTCCCAATAGAAAATTTGATTCTGAAACGACTTTTTTGTCTGTCTGTGAGTAGGCGCAATAAGTACAGGAATACGAATATTTTCGTCAAGTCATGAACCCTAAGTTCTTTTCTTGTAAATGTCTTTCTGAGGTGATCACACCTATGTTGAAGTGATGATTCAATTTGCAGCACTATTTTTTATTGCCAATAAAGCCAATGGGGGAAGTCCTCTCCTGTTTATGTAAATTTTACCACCAACAAAGGTAGAACAATAAATGTTTCTTCTATCTAAAATGAAACTATGCCATTAGCATTTTTTTATGGAAAAAGCAGAGTATCTTTAGAAAAATGCTGCATAAACGCTGAAAGTATTTATAATTAAAGCCAGCAGTGTGAGGATTCGATTTAACAGGATTTGCCGTAAAACTATACTTAATTAATTAAAGTGTAATTGTAATTTAAAAAGTCATGGCAATATTTTACAATCAATTGACCTACTGTTTAAGCCGAAGGCATTAGGAAAGCACTTCAAAGGCTGTATAAGGACGCAAATGAGATTATCTGGGATAATCCTGTGTATGTTTATTATCAGTACTACTCTGTAATAAAGTAATCCTGCAACAGCAGTGCACTGTGATACTGGTCTACAGACCCACCATTTTCATCGATTGACCCACATAACCGTAACCATCCCTGCTTACTTGCGCTTCTTGACGTTGTGTGGCTTTTCAGGACATTGCACCCTAAACTGCTCCACTGAAATTCAGCTTATTCCACGGACAGAGTATCTGCGCAAAACACTTACGAAAACTTTCCGCTCTACTCCTTTATTTGCTGATATAAATCTCTCCGGTGAGATTTTCTATTCTATTGAACCCTAGAGAAGCCCTTAAGATAAAATCAAGAAAAAGTTCTGGACCAGTAAAGTTTTTCTTTGTGGACGTTCGTGTAGAGTCAAGTGTATAGATAGGTTGGAGTTTCGAAATTGTATCAGATTCAAATGTTACTCTGGCAATTTTTGGTTCGTCTCGCACCTTACCAAGAAGTTTCTGAGGAATGCAGAAGTCTTTACGTTTGTATTTTATTATACGCATAAGTGTTTGTTAGATGCGTTGTGGCAATCATGAGAAATACAAACCAATTTTGCTCTTATTAGAGCATATTACTAGTGTGCTGTATATCTATGATGGCCAAAATTCATAATATGAAAGAAATGGACAAAATATAGTCACTTGAATGTACCCAGTGAGAGGAAAACCTCAAAGGGGTATACTACATTGTTTTCATCTTGTTACGTCATTTGTTTTTCAAGTTATGACGTCATTGATATTTTTTAAATGACAACCTATTTTTTTATTATTTATTTAGACAGAATTTTTTTTATCACGTCAACAGTACAAAATTAATATGTTACATTTGGAAAAAAAGAAATGAGAAAAAATTTCGGACCCAGCAAGTGCGTAATAGTAGCGAATTTTTATAAGAATTGTACACTATTATACGGCATATTAGTAACGTTAATACTTTAAGCTTACACAGACCTTGAAGTTCGATTTTAGAGGTCCTAGTACGCGCACATTTTAAGAATTATTTCGAAAGTGTTACCATCGATATCTTTATTATCAAAAAAATCTTGTGTTCTAAGTCCTTTTGAGAAAAATGCCCAAAACTGAATTTTCTAGGAAGCTGAAGAACTTAATTTTGCTATATCTGTAGATAAGTGTAAGCCTCTTTAAAATAAACTTGTATTACACATTTCATTAAAGTTATTGAAAAGATTTCCAGAAGGAAACTTAATTCATATTTAGAAAAGTAAAGTATCTGCCAAATTATAAACGTAGCAGTTATTTTTCCTTATTAATCGCCAGTATGATTTCGTTTTAGTCAACCTAATCAAACCGGTTTTTTTAATATCAACAATAACAAAATGTCTGCTTAACATTATAATTTCAGACTCAAAGGTGACAAACTTATTCAGGCGTTTTAAACAAAAAGGAGATCTTGTTCAAAACGTATGAAATCTGTGCACTATTGTTTCTCCAAGTGTCAAAATAAAACATAAAAAACATACATTCATCGAGCTGGATTCGAGCATGGAACATTCTGCGTAGAAGACCACCACGCTTCCACTGGTCTATCTGCTAATACGTCAACTAACGTTTTGTTTACATGATACATGGCACAGGCTTCATGCCCGGGGTAGTATATAGAAAGTATACATAACAGTTAATTACAGAATTACAAGAATTACCATTGAAATACATTCAACGATTCTTTCGGTCTTATATGACGTCTTATATTTAAGTTTAAAGATAAAACAAACTATTTTAAAATCATTTTTCTAGACTTGACTTGATGTTGTTTACATTTATACTATATTATGCGACACTTTCAGTCTAAAACCATACCATAATCTATCGATGCTGTGCTAAAACTGTATTTGGGGCCGTTCATAAAGCTACAAATATAGTGCATTTTAATAATTGATTGAATTCCCCAGTAAAATAACAATCACTTGGCAAATTTTTTATTTCATGTCGTCTCATTTTTCATAATTGCGGCCGAGATTTCACGATTGTTGGTTCGGGTAGTATGCTTTATGACTGGTATTTATTTCGTTTGGTTACCGTTGATGTATGGTTTATACCTGTTGTATGAACCAATCTACGCGTGGCAGTTAACTACTCTGTCTGTCAGGCATTGGATTTTAACCACTAAGTCGTTTTAACGCATGTCTTTGGGATTTTATTTTTAATTTGGAAAAAAACTCGAAATATTGTGTACCAAATTACTTAAAATTCACAACATAGGTTTATTTGCACCATTTTTAGCGACATGTAAAGTCCCATTCCAGTTACTCTGATACTTGCAAAAATATAGGGTTTTCAAAAATATTGTTGTATATTTTTGGGGGGAAAAGTGTCCGTTATAGCTAATACGCGAACTCGTCCGCGGTCGTAATACAATGAAGATGTCTGCCAAGTTTCGTTCAAATCAGTTGAGTATTTTTTGAGTTATTGCTCGGATACGCACGCACGTGCGCGCGGACACACACACAAATATATATATATATATATATATATATATATATATATATATATATATATATATATATATATATATATATATATATTGATATGGTTACTAAAGGGGGCCACATATACATATATACACATACATATACACAAACAACAACTTACCTTTGGTGTATGCAATGTTTTTGCACTGTAAGGCAGGGAGAAACTAAATTTTACAGATATATATGTGTTGAAAGGAGGCAAGACAGGTGTAAATGTATGACAAGTTTAATTAGATAGTTTAAGGTATTATTGTTTGATAGATGTTATGTAATTTAAGATGTTATTGTTTGTTAGAATTAAGGATATTGTTAGCTTTAAGAATAGTAAGATGTCAAAATTTGAGTGTTAAATTGTAAGAAATGTCATGTCATAACCTATGTTTAATTTAGCTGTTTTTTATTTAGGACAGACGTCAAACTGACACCAAAATTATAGTTAGGTTAATTATTCTCTCATTGACTAACAACAATTCAACTTAGGTATCCCTAGAGATAATGTTAATAAGATGATTGTTGTATAAAAATTTGTTATAATCTTGATTTGCAAGCAGGCAGATAACAGTTTTTTGATTAGTTACGCTGGTTACGTATGAAAAATAATAAACAGAGGGGAAAAATTTGATAAAAGTATCAGATTGAAAATTTTAAGATAAAAAAAAGATTGAAATTGTCATTAAATTATTATATGGGACAATTTGGATTAAAATATAAGACGGGGAAATTTTGCTTAAAAGTTTAGATTGATTAAATTTTTGGTATCAGAAAAATAAATAAAAAAATCTTTGGAAAAAAGTTTGAAAACAGGTTGAAGAAAAAACAGGCGTCACTGGTCACAGACAACGTGGAACTTCAGAGCAGGGCAACTTTGCAGGGGATGGAAAACTAAGTGAGTAATAAGACACCTTATTTATGTGATATATCTGCAACTTCAACAGAGTGTGGCAAACATTCAAGTCATCATCTTTGTTTCACTTTCTACCATCAATAATATTGAGATATCTGTAGAGACATCTCTCAGCCGTAACGTCCATTATCACATCATCGCCGAAACCGAAAATCATCTACTGACTACGTGTATAAACTATACATTGAATCGCTAGGCCAAGCAGATGCTAGTAGATGTCGCTCTCGTGTAGTACATAGTTTGAAAAGATCTGTATTTATATATGTATAGGTAATTTTAAAAAGTTTAAGCAAGAAATACAGGCCTATAACTTTTAGGGGGGAAGTATCATAAGAAAGAGCTCTAAATTAAACAAAAAATATATTGAAAATAGTAAGTAGCATTAGAATTTTGTCATTTGTTCCTTAATTGTAATAAATATTCAAGTTTGGTGATCATTTGAAACCTTTGCCTTATTTTGTTTCCTTTTATACATATATGAGTATTTGGGAGGAAAGAACTGAAATTAGATAGGGCAGAATATTTCGAAATTACAAAAAAAAAAAAACCAAAGGGGACTAGAACCCACTTGCTTACTAAGCACCCTGAGGTGAGAGGCAGTTCATATATGTGATTGGTTGTTTTCTGTGTGTTAAACAGGTAAAAAAATTAAAAATACATTGAGTACATCCAGGTGTAAGTTACATACACAAATACATATATTTCATAATAACAACATTTACAACACATTTCACTAAACTTTACAGGAAAATAAAAGTTAAAAGCTAAGATACCTAAAATATAACTAAAAAACTATATATATATATATATATATATATATATATATATATATATATATGTATATATATATATATATATATATATATATATATATATATATATATATATATATATATATATATGTATATATATCAATTCTATATATTAAATTAAATTTAAAATCCATAGCTTATTATTACAAAAAAAATAATAACAATTGGCACCAAACATGAGGGCTTCGAAAGTCAGTAAATAACTTACAATAGCAATTGTCGCCTAAACGTGGGAGCTTTCGAGGTCCACGAGTAAAATAAATTAAAAATAAATAAATAAACAAAACATAATAAGGAAGTCGAGAAAATGCCTAGGTCAATAGAAAAACAGACACCCGATCTAGGTAAGGTAGACGACACAAATACGACGAAAGAAAAACCTGACAGTAACAATGAAATGTTCATGAAATTAATGCAGAGCATGAATATTATGAATGCAAATGTTAATAAGATAAATGAGAGCAATAAAATTATGAATGAGAAAATGAATGAAAGCATAAATGGCCTAAAACAAGACATAAATGAAAGCAAGAAAGAAATAAAACGGGATATGTATAGCATGAAACTAGATATGAATGACAGGTTCGAAAAGATAAAAGAAAGTATGACTGAAAAGTTTATCGAACAAGAGCAGAATATGAGGAAAGTGATTGAGAGATTGGATAATATAAATAGAAAAATCACAGAAAAAGTTGAAAATGATTTACAAGAAGTGCAAAAAGATGTAAAAATGGAGGTGGAAGAAATAAGCGAGGTAGAGCGAAAGTTGGAAAGTAAAGTAGAGACAAAGATGGCTGCAGTACGTAAGATAATAATAAAGAAAATCAGAGCGAATGATGATGAACTGATAGATGAACTAACAGAGAGAGTGAATGAACGAAATCAGCAAATGAGAGGAGATATATATATATATATATATATATATATATATATATATATATATATATATATATATATATATATATATATATATATATATATATATATACATAAAACATTTAACCGACCTTGGTTTTGGGTTCTAGGGACCCAAATTCGCGTTAATCTGAATAATTTTTTTTAAAGCTTTTCATCGTGACCTCGCTATTAGCGAAGTTTTCTTGTTGAAAATTCGCTAAAAAGGCCAAATATTAAAACATTTGTTTTGAAGAATGAATTACCATGTAAAACATAAAACCATGGTCGCAGCTTTTAAAAGTCAAGAATAAATAAATGTTATTTGCTTATTCTACAGTAGAATTTACCGTTTGCTAATAAAGATAGTTCAGTTGAGCGAGAAACGGAAAATTTAAGTATTAATGATGATTGGATATGGTGATAAAGTCAGAACATATCAAGAAGTATGTCAACTTTTTAGGGAAAGGTACCCGGATAAGCGGATAAGTCAATCAACTGTTGAGGATTGAAAACAAATTTCGTGAACATGACGTAAAGAAGCATGTCAATCAACTGTTAGTAGGGTTGAAAACAAATTTCGTGAACATGACGTAAAGAATCTTCCAAATCTTTCAAATCTTCCACTTGATGTTCTATTAGAAGTTGAAAACAATCTCCATGCAACTATTAGAAGCATTACTTTGAATCACGACGTAAGCCACACTTCGGTTTTAAAAGAATTTAGATTTCAAAAATTTCACCCATATAGGGTAAAATTAGTTAGTGAGTTGGTACCAGATGACTTTGATCGTAGACAAGAATGCTGTGAAAAGATGATGGAATTATGTCTTCAAGATCCAATGTTTTTTTGATGCGTCTTCTATTTTCAGATGTTTAAATGGAACGGTCAATAGACAGAATTAGATATTGGGCTAGGGAAAATCCTCATCGGTTCCGGGAAGTTCACACACAGCATCCGTAAAAAGGTTAATGTATGTGCGGGAATTATTGACGACCTTATTATAGGCCCATTTTTTTTTAATGATTTTACAGGAGAAAGGTACCTGCAATTTTTACAGTTGCAATTGATGCCTGAATGGTTGCATTATTTTCCAATGCAGACAGTCCTGACTTAGTAAATAATGACGTTATGTTACAACACGATGGTTCTCCACTACATTATGCAATTAATGTTCGAAGCTATTTGGACCAAGTTCTACCAGGAGGTTGTATAGGAATAAAAGGTCCAATGGAATGGCCGGCTAGGTCTCCCGATTTAACACCTTTAGACTTCTTTCTTTGGGGGTACTCAAAAAATAAAGTTTATAAAAATCGACCCAATAATTTAGAAGAGCTCAAAAAAAATTAAACATGAGATTAGGTTAATATCGCCGCAAACTTTGCATTATGTGAGAAATGAATTTTGCAATCGTCTTTGATATTGTCAGTTGGTACAAGGTCATCACTTTGAACATCTAGTGTAGTAAAAAATGTTATTTCTCTGCCTATTTTTGTAATTATTGTTGGCGTTAATAAAATAAAGTTTTTTTTTTAATATTTGAACAGTAAGGCCTTTTTTCTCATTTTTTTCAAATGTAACATATCAAAAATTTTATATCGTTGAGAAGAGAATAAAAGGCGCTATCAAAATCAATAATAAACAAATAGGTTGTCATTTAAGAAAAAAATCGTAGACGTCATAATTTGAAAAACAAATGATGCAACAAGGGGAAAATAATGTGGTATAACGTCAAATTAGTAAAATCGTTATACCATTTTGAGATTTTTTCCTGAAAATTAGTTTTAACGAAGTTATTGAATTTATCTCTTACTTTATTTCCACACTTATATGGTACACTGACAAGCCATAATAAGAGCTAATCCGGTATGTTGCCCTAACGATGCGGTGTAATGAGGACCTAGTTCCCAGTACTAGAGAGATATCGCTGCTTGCGATTTATCTTGCTGGATGCATTCAAGCGTGACCATAATTAGTCGGTGTTTTTTAGATGCGTTTTGGATAGCGGAGGTATGGCACACTGGCGAGCTGTACCAGGGCCAGTCATGTATCAGTCGCTAAATACAGATGTAGATGCTTCTTTGCTGGCTTCATAAGTGCTTGTTTTCTTCTCTGCACTTGTGAAGAAGCCTCTGCTTCTATCTTTAGTGTGGAACGGTTTCACCAAGTAAGGGCAACAACAATGAAAGAATTAATCATCGGTTGTAGGGGGAATTCAGGTCCTGGTACAAACAAAAATGTCTGTACTTACGACTCTCCCTGTGTAGTTACATACAGGTATTTTACGCAACTGGTTCGTAAGACGTTTAGCTGGTTAGAGTCATATTTGGTTCCTGAAAATTTGGTTGTCTATGTAATAGCCCCCGATCTTTTAAAAGAACATGTTTTTATGCGGTTGACATTTCTGACAATAACTCCATTTGCTATTAACCTGAGGTTCGTTGCCTAGGAAACCAGTTGTCTCGGAAACATTTAAAGTTTATTTTCGGAAAATTTTTGTACATTTTCAAACAATAAGTTATTTTGACAATATATGGTACATTGTTTCTACTATATAAGTTATACCGGTGACCAGATTGATGCCTGCTTGCATTAAAAACATATTTCATACTAAGAACATTTTTATAAAAATTTGTTCCTATGACGCACTTGCTGCGCCCAGACTTTTTTTATTTGCGGAGAAAAAATTTTTTTTCGAAAGTAAACCCAAAATTTTTCCGGAAAACGAACTTATCCAATCGACTTACAAAAAACCAAATTCGGGACGCAGCAAGTGCGTTATGGTAGCGACTTTTCATTAAATGCTTAAAATTTGCATAACTTAATTTTCTATAAACCTAGAAAGTTAAGGTATGTAGTAAGGTATTTACGAGGACAACATACCAACCAAATTTCATCAAAATAACTTTGTTATTTTTTGAGGTACATTTTTTTTCCGGAAAAATATTTTTTAGACAAACTGGTGCGTTAGGGCTGGCTAATGAACTCATCCAAGCCATTAATAAAAGAAAGATTCTTGCCGAGTTTAATCAAAATCGGTGAATAACATGTTGAGTTATCGTGTGGAAACATATATTTATTGGCCACTCTTGATACATAAAGTGCATATGTGGTATAAACACAGTATAAATACAACCAGACACTACAACATACGTTAGTATAAGGTCAAACACCGGACAAGGGAAACAAAAAGGACTTTAAGCTATTCATCTATTAAAAACAATCTGATTTTAACGCACTTTCAAATTCGCCAAGTGTATAAAATACATTGCGTGAAAGGAACTTTTTTAGTTGCAATTTGATCCGCTTGCGTGGTAATTCTTTTATGAACTCCCGTAACATATTATACATCCGACAGCTGGCGTACTCTGAGCTGTTTCTGTCTTGAGCTCTATTAAAAGCAGATAAGTAAATATTTATCTTGCCCCTCGTATTATAACTGTGAATATCTGAGTGTGACACCACAGCACCAGCACCAGCACCGGCAATGGCACGCGCATATTATATATATATATATATATATATATATATATATATATATATATATATATATATATATATATATATATATATATATATATATATATATATATATATATTGAAAATTCCGTTCTCTCTAAATGTATCTCTGCATGTGTTTCTATCAGGAATCAAAAAGTAGCCTAATCCTCTTTTGGTGAATAAATGCCCTCTCATAGTCAACTGCGTTATCCCAAAGTATTACATTGAATACTACATACAGACTTGGAGACTACTTCTCTGGCTTCACTGTTGGTATTTGTAGGTAAAGGACGTAGCCAGCGCGTGAGCTAACTGGAACAAGTGGCCCTTCGAATTCTGGAAGTTCTAGGATGTTCTTCAATGCTTCTGTGTTTATATTTTCGCTGCTTGACAGCATTCTCAGACAGATTAAAATTGAATTAGTACGAAATCATGACAACTACAAATAAAGATCTATTGTTATGTTATAATATGATGTTTTGATCAAAAAAGTTTTTTCAAATTGAAAATAAAATGAAATACAGATGACAGATGAGGTTTTTAAAATGTCTATGTGATGTATGTCAATATTTGACATAAAAATAGAACTAGCCTATAATAACCATGATAACAGTGACAACAATAAAATAACTAATCAATAACAGTATAAAAGTAGTCTCTATACAACGAAAATATCGACATACATCAACTCATTATTTTATTACAACTTTTTTGAAAGAATAGTTAAATTTATTTTCTTTGACATATTTAATTAGAAAGAAGAATATCCAAGAAAGGGGAATTCATTAAATCAGTTTGCTCGTTTAAAACAAGGTAGTTATTGTCGTGTGTGTGCCTTTTGACTTCTAAAGCTTCAAAAAAGTCTAGTTTACGTTTGTCATTATAAAAATGTAAGGGCAACAACAATCAATGAATTGAAGAGGTCTTCTATCGAAGAGCTTGCCCATTTGTATAGAAAATTGAAAATCAAGCAGATGAACGCTTCTCAGAATGCATGGTTTAACCAAGAGTGCATAAGAAAGAAGGTCATCCCGAAGTACGTAATCATAACAACTACTGTAAAATCAAATCAATCAAAAATTGCTATTAGAAAAGCCAGTTTCATCTGGCTGAAAGAAGAATCCAAGAAATGGTTTTCAATTCGTGATAGTTTGCTTCTTTATATCAAGGTAATCCATTCAGAACTTGCTTATAAATTACATCCAGTAGAATTTGATATATTAGATGACCAAATACATATTTTAGTTAGTGAATTGAAATTTAAAAAACGCTTAACACAGACAAACAAAATTAGAAACCTAGAAAGCACACAACATTTACATAATCGAGAAAGATCTCCTCCACAAACACATAAGTTTTACAAAAGATTTGAAAACCTAAGCGATACAATTTTTCAACTGAAGAAATTTCTTTTCTAAATAAAGGATATAAATACTGCCCAAAATTTAAATTTAGAAACAAAATTAAAGAGATATTAGCTTCTGAATCCGAAATTGCTTCCAGATCTATAAGGCAATGTGAAAAATTAAAAATATGTGAATTTTTAAGACATTTAACATCAAAATGTGACAAACGTCAAATTAATGAAACTCAAATTTTAAAATCTGTTCAGCATAAAATATTAGACAATGATCTAGTTTTTACTAAAGCTGATAAAGGAAATACAACTGTAGCTATAAGTAGGGACGCATATAACATTAAAAACTCGGGACGCAGCAAGTGCGTTATGGTAGTGAATTTTCATAGAAATGATCTGGCGCAAAATATTTTATTATAACTTTTTTTTCTTGTAACATGGAAATCTAAATTTTGGTGTATAGTTTACTTTTTATATCGTACACCTACCTACCGAATTTGGTTATCATAGTTTTTTTTATTTTTTAAGATAAAAATTTTTTTGAAATGAAAACTCAAAATTTTTTCGGAAAACCTCGTCCGATTTTTTTGATTAACGAACTTGTCAAAGCCATTTACAAAAGGAAGGTACATGCCAAATTATATTAAAATCTGCCCATTATTCTTTGAGATAAAAATTTTTTTCAAATGAAAAGTCAAAATTTTCCCGGAAAACCTCGTCCGATTTTCCTGACTAACAAACTTGTCAAAGCCATTTACAAAGGGAAGGTACATGCCAAATTTTATTAAAATCGGCTTATTACTTTTTGAGAAAAGAATTTTTTTCGAATGAAAACTCAAACTTTTCCCGGAAAACCTCATCCGATTTTCCTGACTAACGAACTTGTCAAAGCCATTTGCAAAAGGAAGGTACATGCCAAATTTTATCAAAATCGGCGTATTATTTTTTGAGTTATCGGTGTGATATATATATATATATATATATATATATATATATATATATATATATATATATATAATATATATATATATATATATATATATATATATATATATATATATATATATATATATATAAATATATATATATATATATATATATATATATATATATATATATATATATATATATATATATATACATATAAAAATTGAAACTGACCCCGGATATGGGTTCTAGGGGTCCTAGATCGCGCTCATTTGCAAAAAATTTTTCAAAATACAAAAGTCGGGATCTCCCCATTAGTGAATTTTTTCTACGAAAATTCACTAAAATTAATGATTTTATTACTACACAAAATTTAACAGAAATTAGGAGAGACCCAACAAACGCATTTCAGACAAAACTAAAAAATGAACTTAAAAATGTGTCTCTATTTAGTCAACAAGAAAAGAAATATCTTTTATATAAAAGCCCGCAACCACCAAAATTATATGGCCACCTGAAAATGCATAAGCCAAATATACCGGTGAGACCAGTAGTTAGCTATGTTAATACACCTAATCATAAGATAGCGAGCAAACTGGTTTCACTTATTAAAGAATACAATTACTTTCCAAAATATTCAGTTAAGAATTCTTATGAACTTACACAAAAATTAAATAACTTAATTATTCCCACAAATAGTAAATTAGTCTCGTTTGATGTTTGTAGCATGTATTCTAAGATACCCCCTAAAGAATGTTTACCTCTATTAGAAAACGTTTTAATAGAAAAGAACGTAAATGTCATAAAAAGACAAGAAATAATGAATCTTTTTAATGAATGTATAAAACAAAACTATTTTAAATTTAATAATAACATTTATATGCAAAATGAAGGTCTGCCTATGGGTAGTCCGTTGTCACCTTTATTAGCCAACATATTTATGGAAAACTTAGAAAACCAAATTTTAACATCAGAACTTTCACATAATATTGTCTTTTGGTACAGATACGTAGATGATATTTTAGCATGTTTTCAAGGTAGTCATACAGAATTAAATGAATTTTTAAATTTTATTAATAACTTTCACACAGATATTAAGTTTACTTTAGAAGAAGAAGCTAACAGTTGTATACCAACTTACACTGGCACAACCATACCATACGATTCATGTCACCCTTTTTCACAAAAGCTGTCAGCCTACCATTATATGATACATCGTGCATTTTCAATACCTATGTCACAAAACAATTTTGAAAAAGAAATTTCAATAATTAAGCAAACAGCATTTAATAATGGCTACTCTGTTAAAAGAATAGATAAAATGATAGAGAGAAAAGAATACAAATTAGCGATTAATTTAATTTATCCAAATATTAGAGACAAAGAAGACAACAGATACGTTTCGATAACTTATTTTGGAACCATTTCAGAAAACATTTCAAAAATTTTAAATACCTGTACAAATACAAAGGGAGCTTTTAAATCTTACAACACGACACGTAATTTGTTATTTAACGCCAAAGAAAAATCTTGTTTCCTGACAAAAGCTGGAGTTTATAAATTGGCTTGTACACATTGTAACGCAATCTACATAGGTCAAACTTCTAGAAATTTTAACACCCGATACAAAGAACACATTTCTGCATTTAGAAATAACCACGCTGACAAATCTACATTTGCAAAACATATTATTGATACCGAACATAGACCTACAATTAATAACCGCATACAACCACTACATTTTTATAATGACAAACGTAAACTAGACTTTTTTTAAGCTTTAGAAGTCAACACACACACGACAATAACTACCTTGTTTTAAACGAGCAAACTGATTTAATGAATTCCCCTTTCTTGGATATTCTTCTTTCTAATTAAATATGTCAAAGAAAATAAATTTAACTATTCTTTCAAAAAAGTTGTAATAAAATAATGAGTTGATGTATGTCGATATTTTCGTTGTATAGAGACTACTTTTATACTATTATTGTTTAGTTATTTTATTGTTGTCACTGTTATCATGGTTATTATAGGCTAGTTCTATTTTTATGTCAAATATTGACATACATTACATAGACATTTTAAAAACCTCATCTGTCATCTGTGTTTCATTTTATTTTCAATTTGAAAAAACTTTTTTGATCAAAACATCATATCATAACATAACAACAGATCTTTATTTGTAGTTGTCATGATTTCGTACTAATTCAATTTTAATCTGTCTGAGAATGCTGTCAAGCAGCGAAACTATAAATAGAAGCATTGAAGAACATCCTAGAACTTCCAGAATTCGAAGGGCCACTTGTTCCAGTTAGCTCACGCGCTGGCTACGTCCTTACCTACAAAAACCAACAGTGAAGCCAGAGAAGTAGTCTCCAAGTCTGTATGTAGTATGGACAAGTTTCACCAAGTAAGGGCAACAACAATCAATGAATTACATTGATGGTTAGCGTCGGATAAACACATGCATAATAAAATTTGATAAGACACTCTCTGTTTAAATTATTCTTTAGGGTGAAAAGTGCATCGTACTTTTTATTCAATTTATTGCAGATTGATTATATATTTGCACACGAGCTCATGTCTGCATCTACAATTGTACCCAAGAATATGCACTTGGTCTCGATATCTGATACTCTGCCATTAATTGTGATAGCCGACACTAACAAACTTCTCATAGGTGTTTTAAATTCAACATACTTGGTTTTGCTGTAATTTATTATGAATTTGTTGGACTTACACCAGCTCACAAAGTCCTCCCTGGCTGCCAACACTCCTGCCCTCAGCTCCTCAGGTGTATCACCAGACACCACGATAGTGGTATCGTCAGCGTACATGAACAACCTGGCGTTAATATAATCTGGTAAGTCTTTTATGTAGAGAAAAAACATGGTAGGCCCCAACACACCTCCCTCCGGGGTTCCCGACAGAACCGTAGCACCTGCAGAATATTCCTTATCGATGTTAAGATGTATCTCTCGATTCTGCAGATAAGACATAAACAATGGATGCGCACAACCGCGTATACCCAAGGCCTCCTATTTTCTGGAAATGATCTTATGGTCTACAGCATCGAATGCTTGAGATAAGTCTCAGAATATAGCAATTACATATTTGTTTGCATCGACCAATTCATAAAAATGTTGAGAAAAATGTGTTGTGGCTTTTTCTACAAGTCCTACTCGAAATACATATTGGCAAGGCGTTTTAACAAAAATGTGCGAATGGTCTGACGACCGCAGCCATGAAAGAAGACAATACACACAAGGCGTGTTAAGCTTGTAACTTACAAGAAATTCTACCAATCTCTTGCTCATGGCTTTCTCGATTATTTTCGATAATGTATGTATGTCTATGGTCAGTTGCCTGTAGTTTTCAATAGAGCTCGGATTGCCTTTCTTATGTGCTGGAATAACTTTTGAAGATTTTAATTTGTTTGGAAGAGCACACTCGCCCAACACGAGGTTAATTATCTGGGTCAAACATATATATATATATATATATATATATATATATATATATATATATATATATATATATATATATATATATATATATATATATATATATATATATATATATATGATATAATTGTTACTCAATTTTACAGTGCATTTTACAAGAAGCTTCAGCTTGTTGATGTAAATAATACAGTTTAAAAACTTACATGTCCAAACAAATGTCTAAATGTCGTTGTACTGTCACTTCCAATTTTTTAGCACCAGCAGGGTCCTAAAAGCCACTATTCTCTTCACCAATATTTCTTGAATATATATATATATATATATATATATATATATATATATATATATATATATATATATATATATATATATATATATATATATATATATATATACAAACGGACCTTGGTTTCGGATTCTACGGGCTCAAATTCGCTCTCGTTTGAAAAAAATGTTGCAAAATGTCACCATCGATACCTCTCTAATAGCGATTTTTTTTTTAATAAAAACTCTCTAAAAGGAAGATACCTGCTAAATTTCAGCAAAATCAGCCCATTATTTTTTTAATGGCCGGTGTGGCACTCTTACGCGCGCACGCGCACACACATATGTATATAAAAAAATTTAAACGGACTTTTTCTTCCCCGTTTTTTTTATTTCGAAAGAACCTCCGTATAAAAAAAATTACCGGCTTATAATTTCAAAAACTTCCCTGTTTTATGGAGATTCTAAAATGGTATAAAATATTATCAATTTCTCTGAAAATAATTTACTGTGGACGATTGAAAGTAAATTGGTAGAAAGTGAAATCAGGTAGCAAAACAAACAGATTGTGACATTTACAAAAATTATTTCTGTCAGTGTCAGTGAGATTACTAATTTGTACTTGCTACACACGCGCTCTCTTCTCAGTAGGTTGGTTCTCTATTGGACTTTGTTTTACTCAGGATTTTTTTATACAATAGAAAATCGAGTGAATTACACCCATCAAGAGTATGCGGACCTGCATCTCATTTATGGAGAATACTCGATACGTGCCGTTTTTTATTGGGGATGCTTAAATGATAAAGTTTATGAAAAACCGCTTCCTAACTTACATTCAATCGTCGACAGTGAATTATTTTCAGAGATATTGATGATGTTTTATACCATTTTAGAATCTCCATAAAACAGGGAAGTTTCTGAAATTATGAACTAGTAAATTTTATTATAATTTTTTTCCAGTACGGAGGTTTGTTCGAAATTAAAAAAAAATGGGGGAAGAAAAACTCTGTTTTTACTTTTTTTTCAGATTTTCCGAATAATAAGACAAAATCGTTCAGATTGGTTCGATAACGCCATTACTGAGGATTAACATGCACACGAATCACATTCCGGAAATGTTTTTTCTTCATGTGGGGGGCAAAATACCTTAAAATTTGACAATTTAATTTTTTCATAAAATTATCAATATCTTGTAAACCGTAAACTTTTTTATAAGATCATAAATGGTTTTCCTGAAAGGGCTTGAGCTAGCCTGTCTTTGTGTGACGTTTGATTCGCGCCTTTTGGAACACCTGTGTGTGTGTGTGTGTGTGTGTGTGTGTGTGTGTGTGTGTGTGTGTGTGTGTGTGTGTGTGTGTGTGTGTGTGTGTGTGTGTGTGTGTGTGTGTGTGTGTGTGTGTGTGTGTGTGTGTGTGTGTGTGTGTGTGTGTGTGTGTGTGTGTGTGTGTGTGTGTGTGTGTGTGTGTGTGTGTGTGTGTGTGTGTGTGTGTGTGTGTGTGTGTGTGTGTGTGTGTGTGTGTGTGTGTGTGTGTGTGTGTGTGTGTGTGTGTGTGTGTGTGTGTGTGTGTGTGTGTGTGTGTGTGTGTGTGTGTGTGTGTGTGTGTGTGTGTGTGTGTGTGTGTGTGTGTGTGTGTGTGTGTGTGTGTGTGTGTGTGTGTGTGTGTGTGTGTGTGTGTGTGTGTGTGTGTGTGTGTGTGTGTGTGTGTGTGTGTGTGTGTGTGTGTGTGTGTGTGTGTGTGTGTGTGTGTGTGTGTGTGTGTGTGTGTGTGTGTGTGTGTGTGTGTGTGTGTGTGTGTGTGTGTGTGTGTGTGTGTGTGTGTGTGTGTGTGTGTGTGTGTGTGTGTGTGTGTGTGTGTGTGTGTGTGTGTGTGTGTGTGTGTGTGTGTGTGTGTGTGTGTGTGTGTGTGTGTGTGTGTGTGTGTGTGTGTGTGTGTGTGTGTGTGTGTGTGTGTGTGTGTGTGTGTGTGTGTGTGTGTGTGTGTGTGTGTGTGTGTGTGTGTGTGTGTGTGTGTGTGTGTGTGTGTGTGTGTGTGTGTGTGTGTGTGTGTGTGTGTGTGTGTGTGTGTGTGTGTGTGTGTGTGTGTGTGTGTGTGTGTGTGTGTGTGTGTGTGTGTGTGTGTGTGTGTGTGTGTGTGTGTGTGTGTGTGTGTGTGTGTGTGTGTGTGTGTGTGTGTGTGTGTGTGTGTGTGTGTGTGTGTGTGTGTGTGTGTGTGTGTGTGTGTGTGTGTGTGTGTGTGTGTGTGTGTGTGTGTGTGTGTGTGTGTGTGTGTGTGTGTGTGTGTGTGTGTGTGTGTGTGTGTGTGTGTGTGTGTGTGTGTGTGTGTGTGTGTGTGTGTGTGTGTGTGTGTGTGTGTGTGTGTGTGTGTGTGTGTGTGTGTGTGTGTGTGTGTGTGTGTGTGTGTGTGTGTGTGTGTGTGTGTGTGTGTGTGTGTGTGTGTGTGTGTGTGTGTGTGTGTGTGTGTGTGTGTGTGTGTGTGTGTGTGTGTGTGTGTGTGTGTGTGTGTGTGTGTGTGTGTGTGTGTGTGTGTGTGTGTGTGTGTGTGTGTGTGTGTGTGTGTGTGTGTGTGTGTGTGTGTGTGTGTGTGTGTGTGTGTGTGTGTGTGTGTGTGTGTGTGTGTGTGTGTGTGTGTGTGTGTGTGTGTGTGTGTGTGTGTGTGTGTGTGTGTGTGTGTGTGTGTGTGTGTGTGTGTGTGTGTGTGTGTGTGTGTGTGTGTGTGTGTGTGTGTGTGTGTGTGTGTGTGTGTGTGTGTGTGTGTGTGTGTGTGTGTGTGTGTGTGTGTGTGTGTGTGTGTGTGTGTGTGTGTGTGTGTGTGTGTGTGTGTGTGTGTGTGTGTGTGTGTGTGTGTGTGTGTGTGTGTGTGTGTGTGTGTGTGTGTGTGTGTGTGTGTGTGTGTGTGTGTGTGTGTGTGTGTGTGTGTGTGTGTGTGTGTGTGTGTGTGTAAATTGATACTGACCTCGGATATGGATTTTTGGGGCCCTAGGTCGCGATCATTTGAAAAAATGTTGTCAATTTAAAAGCCGGGATCTCCTCATTAGTGAATTTTTTTTCCAAACATTTACTAAGATCAGTAAGTAAAATAGTTTACTAACTATTTTTCTTTCATATCGATTTCATTTTAGGTGCGGTTTTACTTTTATTATAAATAATTTTGAATTCGATAGAGGTATTTTTCATGATTAGGCATTTTATTAAGTTATGCTCGCTTAAATAGTACTTATTACATAATGCCGCTGTGCCCTATTAATTTTACAGGCTACTTTTATATTAATTTTAAAATAAAATATAAAATCATTTTTATTTAAACAAATATTGATTTTTGATAAGTCCAGATTAAAATGGACCTAAACTTAAGTAGTATCTTTGTTTACATTTTGGTATTCACGATAGTCTCTAGATAAGCTCAAAATTGTCTCTTTTTGTAAAGTTGCTTATTGTATTGTATGCATTATTTTTGTATAGATTGTATACAGTTTAACGTTTCATTTATCTACCCCTATTTGTAGTTAAATTATGAACAAATTAATATTGTAATTAACAATCTAAACACTTATAATTATAATAACTCAATGACACGCGTTCTTTCAAGAAAGTCTTTTATTGTAAAAGAATATTAAATAATAAAACAAAACATGTATATAATAATAATAGTAATAAATGGCAGTATATACAGGATGCGTATGATAATTGTCGATGGCAAGTTTAAGAATATTAGTGATAATATGCGTGACCTACAACTGGAGCTGTTGCAACCAATGGTGCGTGAGCTACTGTGGCGTAGGTAGCTACGGGAGCATGCGCATATGCTATTGGTGCATGTGCATAGGCTACTGGAGCATGTGCATAGGCTACTGGAGCATGGGCAACAGCTACTGGAGCATGGGCAACGGTTATAGGTGCGTGCGCAACTGCAACTGGAGCATGAGCAACAGCTACGTTAGTTGGGTGCGTGTTGGGTTCTCTGTGCACGACAGCGTTGAAACCGTTAACTGAATCAGCAGTGTAGTCTACAGTACGCTTGGAACCGTCGGGTTCTACAAGGCTGTAACTACCATGGACGACATCTCCATCACGAGATTCTTTATGTTGTTTGATGTCACCAGTGTGGCTGTCCTGGAATAAAAACGCAAATAAAATTAAACAGTTTTATAGATACTCATTGCAAAAATAAACTGCATTAAAATAACTTTGTTGATGTACGTCAGAGTCACTGCTTTTAAGCCTATGCTATTACAGTTTTAACATAAAAAGGTCAACCCCGAAAAAATAAGACTTGACTGAGGAACCAAAGAATCTAACCAGAAGGAAGTGCAGCATACGGATAATTAATAGTTTCTTCTTCAAAGCACGGTGTGTTGAGTGTAATTGTTTGCTTTCTATAACAGCTTTAAAATGATCATGCTTAACATTCGTTTTTTAATTAAACGATGTTTTAAGAGTCGCATACATGAAAGAGGTAGGTAAGAAATAAGAAAACGGTTTAGATATCACTTTGCCAGTTATGGCAATATAGGTAAAATGACCCAGAGAGCATACCTATCAAAGTGAAAGATTTGAGGTCATGCGGGAACCATACATGAAATTTCAAATTTCATCTTAGATTTTGTGCTGTGCCGAACTGAAACCAAAATATTTTAGGTTTAATAAAAGGAGGACTTTTCCGTATGATCGCGAAATGCCACAAATTGGTAGAGCTATCCAGTGAGTTTGCGAAGAGTAGGTAAAACTACTCCAAAAACTACGAACACGTGAAAATGCAACCAGCGCAAGACAAACAGTGTACAGTCTTGCAGTGATTATTCTCCTACCATAGTGAAAAAAAATATAATAAGAAACAAAATATATGAGTGCAGATCATTTCCGATTTAAACCTCACCAAGGAACCAAAAAATCGGTTTTTTGGTACTTAGGCAATAAGAAAAAGAGCCTTGCATATAGTCAATATACATTTATTGCTTTTGTAGACCTGGAAAAAACATTGGAGAATGTGGATTGGAAAATATTGTCACTTAAATGAAGTAAGGAAGGGATCTGGATCAAATTGGAGAGCATTATTCTTAGCATATATAAAAATTAATGCACCATTATAGATATTAGCAAGCATGAAAGTGAAGCTACTATAAGAACAGGTGTTGGTAGATATGTCCATTACCGTCATATTTGATTTATTTATAGAAGGTCATATAAATAGGCCAAGGAAAAGGACAGTAAGAATTAAAATAAACTGACAGCAGTTCCACTGCACCGTGCTGAGCCACAGCGAAGATTAAATTAGATTACAGTGGGGGAACAGGCCATTAGGCCTTTTGTCGCCGCTACTTTCAAGGTATAGGTATGTGGCGTTCGCATGTAATCTTGAGATCGCACTGTCCAGCTTTACTTCCTTTATCACGTTCCGCGGCCTCGATGTGGGTTGTTATTTTGTAGCTTTTAGCGCTAGTTTTTTTGTCGAAATCTACACAGTACTTCGTCTGCCATTTGTCTCCTGTGCTTATTGAGTCGGCAGTACCTCTGCCTGGCTACATCGCACCAAGTTTCGGGCCTTGATGCGTCTTCCCTGGCTAATTCGTCTGCCTTATTGTTCCCTTTATGACCCCCATGTGCTGGAACCCATGCTAGTGTCACCTTGTTTTTAACCATTTAGCTCTATTATGTTTAGGTTGTCATACAGTCCCCCATCTTTGAGTTAACTTTCATGGAACCTACTGCCCTTAGCGACGCTTGACTATCTGAGCCTATGGCAATTTACTGTTTCGTCAGCCCTTGTTGAATACACTGTTTTGTGCAACATTGTATTGCGGACATCTCAACCTGTAATATTGTTGAAATTTTGGCTGTTGGTGTTGTTGTTCTGTAAAGCACTGATCCAACACCTGTCTACCAGACTATTTGTGCTGTCACTAGAGGGTCATTTATACATCTCTCCCTCTGATATTTACTTTTTTGGGAGCTAACCTTAGGGACCATATTATCAACGAGTCGATCCCAGAATCGATTCTGCCCTTAAATGCTTGTATAGCTTCTGATACTCTGCCCCGTGCAGGTGGCTGATCAGTGCTTGACCTTGCATAAGTCTGTGCACCATTGGGCGAGCGTGTCCTTCTCTAAATATGTGCAGTGTGATCAGGTCCAAAGGACTTCAAAGGGTTATCTTCATGGTGTACAGGCAAGCAAGTTTTTGTGCACCACTTAATATATAGCGAGGATGGAAGAGGCGGAAAAATAATTGCATCGGGATTCTTGCCTTTTGTATACAGTTGCTTCCAAATTGCCTTATAGAAAAAATAGCGGCATTTAATAATAAATTATTCTCGTAAGTAATAGAGATACATATCTGTCCTTAAGCGGTTTTAATCTGAACGAGTATGTTCGAAAGTAATTTTGCACACTGTGTGATTTGTTATAAGCAGAAACAGTTAAAACAATTGATTAGCCAAGCTGTTATACATAATTCTCATTTATGAATTTTGAAACATAAATTTTATAACGAGGTTTTTGAGTTACTCACCCATATGTTATGTTTTCACATTCTGCAAGTTAAATGCCGATATGTTCGTGTGAATTTCCCCAGGGATATTTTAATAAATTCGATTTGCCACATATCATGATACATATTGAAACTGGTGGTACCATGCTATCCGCGTATGTATTTAATATTATTAATTGATTTTCAACAGGTTTCATAGTCGCGATAAAAACTGTAATTACAGATATTAATAAAACATTTAGCTGATTCGGATTTGTGTGAGTTCTTTTACCTCCATGGCCCACGGGTAATCGTAATTAGGAAGCCAATCGAATACAGCCTACATTCAAGGTTAATTATCTAAATAGCTACATCATTATAAGGTTACTACAAAACAGGAACGAACAAAAATAGAACCAATTACATTATATCTCTGCTACAAGACCTAAGTTTGTGTACTCGAACTCAGGTTGAAATGCCAAATTTTTTTGTGAAATGTACGACGGTGTCGCTATCTCGGTGCGAAAACAAGTAGTATATTGTCACGCCAGGTCCAATTAACACAAAATGTTATAAATAGAGACTGTATATAACCAACCAACAATTTTGTTAGTTGTCAGCCCTGGCCCTTTTCTTCCCTAATATCGGGACGTATGTAAGGCTAGAAGTATTCGCACGATAATTAGAAACGCAGACCGGTTTCGCTCTAATTAGAGCTCGTCAGTGCGCTATACTAATCATAATGAGAACACACCTATAAAATAATACAGCTAAGGTAGCCAGCGTATTGTACAAGTACTTTTTCAACGTACAGCCGAAATTTTATACAGCGGAAATGGGCGAAAATGCAACCAACATGCTACAATAATAAATGTAATGGATCATGTGGCAATGAAAAATTAGTTAGGATTTAGACCGCAGGCCGAGAACTAGAGAAGCAGTACTGTTACTTAAAACTGTCGGAAAAAGGGGGCTTAGGAATAACAAAGATGCGTTTATAACTTTTACAGAATTCAAAAATGCATTCCATAATGTGGACTTGAGAATTGGAGAAATGGACGTAGTATTCTCTATTTATGCAAAAAATCAAAATACCATTTTGTATACTACTAAGAGAAGATTGGAACCTGTGATGAGCACTGATAAGTACACTTTGATAATCCAAATCACCACAACACATCTTTTTAGAGACCTGACGATCGTTTCACCAACAATGTTAGCGTCATCCTCTGATGACGCTAACCTTCTTAGTTAAACGATCGTCAGGTCATTAAAAAGATGTATTGTGGTGATTTGGGTTCTATAAGTGTACTTACCATTTTGTATATATATATATATATATATATATATATATATATATATATATATATATATATATATATATATATATATATATATACATATATATATATATATATATATATATATATATATATATATATATATATATATATATATATATATATATATATATATATATATATATATATATATGGATATGGATATGAAATTGAAACTAGCATACGGTAAGGTGTACGACAAGGATGGCCATTATTGCCATATTTATTCATAGAAAATACAATAAGTAGACTGCAGAAAAAGACCGCTGGAATCAAAATAAATGCGCAAGGGTTCCATCGCACAAGGTACGCAGGCTGACATAGCACTGAGAAACGAAAAAAATTACACTTGGTGCTCCCTATACTCGGTGGTAAACTGGTGGGAATGTTCACGTACCTTGGGGGTATTATTACGGATGATTGTAAACGTACAAAAGAACTGAAGAGAAGGATTGCAATATCAAAGCAAAAGTAAACAAAATACTCTTTTCATTATATGCGATTCTAACTTGAACCTTAGCAAGAAGTTCTTCAAGTCATTCGTGAGAATTATAATGTAAGGGGCGGAAAACTATACTTTGAATATACGGGTTATTAAGAGAATGGAAGCTTTTGAAATCTGGACGTCGAGAAGAGTGGCAAAGACAAGATATGATAGACTTACGAATAAAAGTTTGCTAGATGAGATTGAAAGAATTAAGAACGATGCTTGATAAAATAAATTGCAAGAAAGAAAAGATTTATTGAACATATACTGAAACACAACTTTCTAGCAACATTATTTGAAGCACACATATTTGAAAAAAAAGGAAGAGGTAGAACAAAAAAAAAATTTGGAAAATCTGACACGATTGATGAAACGGGGAAGATACAACGAAATAAAAAGACCGAGAATCAACAATGCGACGTGTCTTTAGACTGATACGATGATGATAATATAAAGCGCAAAGAACACCCATGTTGACTCTCCGTGTTATTGATCAGAAGCTAAGAATGTCTCCCTTAATGCGCTAAGAAATAATTTAAGTTACAAAAAAGATACCAATGCTAATAAGTTTTACTGTAAATAAATTAATTCAATAACAAACTTTTTTAACAATTTACAAGAAACAATTTGAATGCTCATATCCAACATTTTAGTTATTTTAAGAGATTTTTTTTGCTTTAAACGTCGTTCTATTTCCGCGACCATGGCCAATCACCGGCGCCAGGGAGCAGCTTCACCTCACCATCCTGGAAATTTTACCGAATCCCTGCTTTTCTGTAAGGAGGGCAGGGATCTTTAACGTGCCCAACATGGCATGGACACGGGACAGACTACTTAACGCCCCCTCCGAATGGTGGAACATGCAGGCATTCAATTTACACAAATACAATCCTACAACCTCGGTTGTTGTAAATTCTACAGTATGTATATATATATATATATATATATATATATATATATATATATATATATATATATATATATATATATATATATATAGATTTCTTTATATCTATAATTTTGCAAGTATAGATTAATAATAATCGGTTATATAAAATGTTGTAGTACTTTTTACCCGCTTCTTTGTGACATGTGACGCAGAAAAACTTATTGCCAATATTTTATATGAAAAAAAATATGATAGCGTAATCAACAGCTTAAAATCTAATATTCGTCACAAAAGCTGTACGTGTTTAACACAAAATAGTCAACGCTTATTGGAGAGAAATCGTAGCCTTGCCAATAGCTTAAATTAATATTTATTACGAAGCTTTAGTTACCATCATTATAGAGTCCACCTTTTTTGCCGCGAAATTGTTTCTATACATTTTTTTTGAATTGTATTGAAATATTGATCTATTTTTATGGAATGTGGATATAGAAATAATAACGGTTCACAGTAAAATTCTGTAATGTATGTATGGTTCCAGTTCAGTGAAGACGAGCAAGACCAGACATTTAGAGTAAATAGAATTGACAGAAGTTAAGTGACACTGGGGTAGAATTGAATTCATCGGGATGATTACATTATGACTCAGATAAATCAAATTAATCTAGGGACAGGGAGGGTCTACTACGTCCAAAGTGATTCGATACCGTTATTACAGCAAATTCAAAATTTTAAAACTGTTGGCTTTTTTATGTATTTCGTTGTTCCTTTCTAAAAGCTTTTATGGTTATAACTTATTTAAAGGGCGTACCTAATGCGATTTTAATTTCTTTTTGCTGATTATATCTATAAGTGAACAACAAAGTAAATCCAAACGGATTTTACTTGCTTAATATGAGTACAGATGAATCGTCATTTTGCCTTGACATATAGAGTACGTCCATTTTTTATATTTTTAACATGATGTCCTTACCTTGTTCCGTAATTTAGTATGTTTTACTAACATTGCTTAAAATTGTTAGGTTGGTGCTTAAGTTCGTAGCGTTTCTGGTTTACAAGGCACAAGGCAATAGTGTCTTGGAAGTCAATTTGCTGGACATATATTTTTATGTCATGATATTGTTTAACTGAATAGTCTTTTAATTCGAATATTTGTGCCAATTATTGGCAAAAGAAAATAGATGTCAAAAAGAAAATTGTCTGCATTTCCTACACATGCTTTGGTTCGAGTTCGGCAGAGGAGTTTGGCATCGCAAGTGGCTAGAACTCTTTGTGTCGTTCATGGGAAAAGTACCTGGTGAAAATGGTTTACTCAATGAAAGGATTTCAGTTTTCTTGTGAACGAATACTCATTTTCAGGAAGACAATGTGGCTTTGATCAAGATTGTTTAAACTCTTTAATTTATTATTATACACGTCATTTAACTCAAGAATCGGTCTGGTATGTTTGATTGTGACCAGTCGATAATAATACGACATTTGCATTCCATGGGCAAGGTTCGAAAATTGGGTGTATGGGTGCAGCATATTTTGTGAGGCAGCAAGAACATCCGTGTTAACATTTGGCTGGCTCGTTATCTTTTGTCTCATCAACAACATGGGTCATTTTTCTCCCAGACTACCGGCACCAAAAACAGGTGCCTTGTACTTCAACAACAAGATGAGAAAAGAGTGGCTTAGGTCCAATAGAAAGGTAACTTGCCAGGCAAAAGCTGATACCAGTCTGCATCTGCTGAGGCAAAAAGACCTCGTCTACTATGAATTGCTTCCAAAAGATGTAAACATAGTATCGAGGTTTGTTGCCAATCGCGTTGTCAGCTTGAGTCAGCGATTTAAAAAAAGACCGGGGAGAGAGCATCAAGTCATTTTGCAGCATGAGAAAACGCTCGTTCTCGTATTTCTAACATTACAGTAGCGGCTACTTAGGAGATTTATTGTGAGGTCATTCCACATCTGTCATATTCTCCTGTTTTTGTTCCATGAGATTTCTATGTCTTCCACTCTTTATTGAACAATATTCGATGACTCTCTTTTAATGATGATATCGCGAATCACAATTGGCGACTTTTTCACCAAACCATCAGACTTATTTTGACGTGGAATGAACAAACGGCGAGGACGCAATCAAAAATGATACAGGAGAATGTATTCTCTGATACTTCATATGCGAGCATTTTGTTTATAAAAAGAAAATACAGTTTGAATTGAATAAAAACTCTGTGAACTTATGTATTAACTGTATAAGGCAAATATTCTTCATCAAAGTTATTTAACCTATGCAATTTATGCAAAATACTTCAAACCTCTTTTTTTATAAGTGGTTAGTGCTCAAGTGACTGAACTTATATAACATATCTTAACATTCTGAATCGATTGATGCATTAATAATTTAAGTAAATGCATGAATTGATCTGGAAGGCAAAAATCTGTTATATAGGTTCGCCATTTAAGTAAAGTTAACGATTTCAAATATATCAAGAATAACATTTTTGTGACTTAAACAGAATGGTAATATTATAGAGTTTAGTTTTCTGAGACTTACAGAGTTACAGTCAATAGCTAGACAGTGTTCTTGCATTCTGTATTTGTTATTTAGCAGCAGAAAAATAACAACAGCCACAGAAACTAATCAGCATTCAACTGCCTGGATTTCTTAAGAAACTTACGTTGTTCATTCTGGTCAGGCTGGTTTAGTTGTCAAAGATTTAATTTTGAGTTAATGTTCATTTCAAAATTATTATAAAATTGTTTGTTTATTATATATAGGTAAAGTAGTGGCCTGCTTTTCTGGTAAAGCGTTATAAACAATATTTCTCTAGATTTATATTTATCAAATATTCAAAATTAAATTTTTCAATTTATTTTTTAGGTAGTTTTAAATTAACTGAGGTTATGGCTAGTCGCAGAAGTTAAAATTATAAAAATACTTACAGATACACCATATTCAAAGTTGTACTGTGGGTGAGGGTCATAGTGTTCTGCGTGTGCGACAGCTACAGGTGCGTGTGCAACAGCTACCGGTGTGTGCGCAACAGCGATCGGAGCATGCGCAACAGCAACGGGAGCGTGCGCAACAGCTACCGTAGGCGATGTGTAGAAAGATACCGGTTTTGCAGAACATACTGCTACCAAGGCTAGGGCTATCAGTAACTGAAAACAAAATCGAACATAATTAGGTACCGAATATTTAAATTCAAAAGGAAATTTTAATCAAAACCCAAAGTGTTTCGTTTAAAAATTCTGGCAAAACTATCACACCAAGTACAGCTGTATATACTTATTCTCTGGCTTCACAAATACTGAAGTAGTAACAATATATATATATATATATATATATATATATATATATATATATATATATATATATATATATATATATATATATATATATATATATAAGAAAATTAACACTTTTTCGAGGCTGTGTTAATTTTTATTAATTTCTGATGCTCTTACTTGGTGAAAACGTTCCATACTAAATACAGATGTGGATATTTGTTCTTTGGCTTGACAAATGCTTGTTTTCTTCTCTGCAACCGGGCTTGTCTTTAACGGTATCATCAAGCACCGGGAAAAAAATAAGTGTTCTCTTGCCTGGCTGGCGATGTCGTTAAAGGCTAAACCGGTAACAGAGAAAAAAACAAGCATCTGTTAAGCCAAAAAAGAAGTGTCTACATCTGTATGTAGTATGGAACGGTTTTACCAATTAATGAAAATTATCACAGCCTTTTAAAAATGTAGATTTTCTTATTTTCTTGTAAAAAATTAATAATACTTATACCAACTGGCAAAAAAACCTGATGATAGATTCTTTTAGTTACCACTTGCTTAAAGCAAGGAGCAAATGATTATTTTGTGGCAATTAAATGTCAACATTGGAGATTTTTAAACATCAGATTGTGGACCTGATGCAGTTTGTAAAGAACAAGTATTGCATGAAATGTGCTTTACAAAGTCTTAAGCATCTGTTTCAATAGTTACTTTACTTCCTTAATTTAAAATGTTTGCAGAAAATTTATTTCAAATATACCCCTTTTACCAGTTAGGATGTACAGCAACGTTGACATTTGGCACAGTCAATTATTTCTGGATGGGATGAGCCTTGCCAGTATGAGTAAATGTCACATTAAATGGTTTCCAAACGACGATTCCTAATTAAATACGGCATTTGAAGAACAAAATATTGCTTGACAAGTGTTTGATAAGTTCTTAAGTTTATGTTTAAATCGTTAAGTCATTTCATTTGCCTAAAATGTGTGCAACAATAATTTGAAGTAAACCTTTTTTGCCAGTCTCACACAATGCAAGATAGCTACCTGTCGCGTTTATAATTTGGCAGATACCTTCCTTTTGTAGGTAGCTTGAATGATTTCATTAGGCAGCCCGATCGTATCAGTTTTTCCCGGACAAAATTTAATTTTCTTCAAGAAAACTTTTGTAATTTCAATGAAATTTGTAGAAGGTTATCTTTAAAGATCTATCCACCTATACTAAATTTTAATTGTATATCTTCGTAGAAAATTAAGTTTTACGCATTTAAAGATTTGTTTTCTTCTTAGGAGAGAAAAACATTTAAAATGTTGCATGATAAACGATTTATCCAATTTCATTGAGAAATGAAGGAAGATTCTGGGTTAAGGTACTGAAAGATACCAAAAGTTAACATTAAGTTTTGTACTCCAAAAAAGACGAAGAGAATCTAAGACGTAACTTCAAACTAACTAGGCTAAGAATTTCTGACAAATCGTTAATGCATGCACTTCATATATTTTAGATTAACTTTTTCACTACTATTTTTTTAAATTATTTGTTAATAACAATGAATTATAGAGACCATTCTACCAAAACGCATTTGCTGCGACCTAGTATTTTAGAGATAAAAACTCGAGGATCTATGAACTCAGTTGTAAAGATTGTGATCTTCAATACGTCGTGCAAACCAAAAAATCTATTGAAATTAGATACAGAGAATATTTAGCACAACTAAGATACGGTACTATAGATATATCATGCGTGGCCCGACATATTTGGGATAATAATCACCACGTAGATAAAGAGAACCTAAAATTAATCGAAAATGTTAGAGAAAGAATCAGCTTTCGAAAGGGTATATATATATATATATATATATATATATATATATATATATATATATATATATATATATATATATATATATATATCACTAAATGCCGACAAAGAGCGTGGGAATGAAGATAGATAATGGAATTCGGGCAGAGGACATTTCCGGTAAATAAGCAGTGAAAGGTTGTTTGTTTGAACCACCCTCAAACGTCTGCGCCGACTACCTGCACAAAATATAAACACAGTTGTAGTCTTCAAACATTTAGAATTTTTCATCCTCTGATGACGCTAACTTGTTAGTGAAACGATCGTCAGGTTTTTTGAAATGTGTTGTGGTTATTTGGGTGTTACAGGTGTACTTATCAGTGCTCATCACAGGTTCGAATCATCACTTCGTAAACTCTTCTCGCGTTTTCTTTTTTTTTTTAATTAAAATTCGAAATTAGTTAAGTAATCAACGCGTTTCATTTAACTTCATTTCTTTTTTGCTTTTGTTTTGCATGGCTAATTGCTTTATCGAAATAAAACGTGTATTAATGCAACAAAATGCAATTAAACTTAAAATATGAATCAGATATGAAGACATTAAACCGTTCTGTTTACTGTTTAACATCGCGTTAAGTAATACAATTAAGTGGCTATTCCGATAATTAAATCTGGCTGTTAGAACGGATAGAACAACGCACCAGCTCCTTTGTATTTAAATATTCACAACAATAATTGCATGTTCATTGAAACGAACAAATAATTCACGAGCCATTGTTGAAAGGGAGCACGCGACATTGTAGTTTTCTATTGAAATAACGACAGTGCTTTTAAAAGCGTTCTGCCTGAAAACAGTCTGTAACGGTGATAAATTTCGTTGTGAAAATACGAAAGTTCAGTAATCTTCTTGCAGCTAAATTGGAATAGTAATAACACGTAAGCGGCTGTTATTGAAGCTAAAGTTCAATATGCTTTGTTTCAAGCTGGTTTAATACAACTGGCACGATTGTGAATATTTTATTTGCCACCCAGCTGCTTTTATTAAGATTTTTTTTTGTCCGATACATTGTCCTTCAACTGCTGTGTGGTTTTATTCAGAATTTGTGGCAAAGATTATTTGTAAGGAACTTAAGATATAACAATTTAACTACACTGCACCGCAAAATTAACGCATAACCTGAATATTCCCCAAATTTTTCCATCCTGAATATTCCCAAAATTCCTGGGATCCGATTAGATTTTGTTTAGCAAATCCCAGTAGCTCTATTAATGGAGGATTTCCAATGGTCAATAGATGGCCAAAAAATTAAGTAATCATATTGTACAGGGCGTTTAAATAATGTCATGTTTTCTTCATCAAAGTTTAACACTTTCAGCGGGCAATATTAGGTTACTCAGGCAAATGAAAATTATACAGTGATATAGCAGCATGTCTCCTGCCTATTTTTTAATCGTCTGTTTATCTTGGATCGTTCCAGAGATATTCAATTTTTAAGCCATCTTGAATTTTTCTCCATGAAGTTTTAAAGAATGTTGTGCAAACGATACATTACAAGTTGCCAGCTCTGTATATTTTGTTGCGTACGTCAGTTCGATTAAAAGTTGTAGATATCCAATTTTATTCAGATTGATTGAAGCAAAAATGACCCAAAAGGTACGAAAGAACATAAATATTTCAGCAGATTAGTGTGCTGCTGCCATAGCACTTGTGGAAGTAGGATTGTCACCAGCTCAGGTGGCATTACGATTTGGAGTGTCACAATTTACGATCTCCAGCGTACTGGCGCAGTATCGTGAGAGGTAGAAGCCATAGGAGAATTGGTCCAAGACGACGAAGAGTGACAACGAATAATCAAAATCGGTTTTTACGGTTACAAGAGTTGCGAAGTCGATTCACCACAAGTATAACACAGGAATTTTGTATTCGATATAATTTCCATGTTATTCAACATACAGTGCCAAGGAGACTGGCAGAACACAATATTACTCCACATAGGCCTGCAACTGGGCCCTTAGTTGGGAAGTCCAGGTTTTGTCTTTTTAGTGATGATCACAGAAGGCCGTTCTGGCAAGCGTTACGCTCAACGTCACATTGCCGAAACTGTCAGCTATGGAGGTGGCTCCGTTATGGTATGGGGTGGCGTCAGTATGGATGCTCGTACGGAGTTAGCTGTGGTGCAGGGCGGTCGTTTGACAGCGATCCGATAGATTAGAGAAACTGTTAAACTTTTATGAACAAAACATTATACTATTTAAACGTCTTTTGCAATATGATTACTTTATTTTTTGGGCATCTCTTGACTTTGGAAATTCTCCATTAATAGAGCTACTACGATTTTGTAAAAAAATCCAATCGGATCACGGGATGGGAAAATATTCAGAGTTAAATTTGGGGAATATTCAGGTTATGCATTAATTTTTCTGTGCAGTGTATTATGATATAAAAATGTATGAAGGTTTACTTTTTTAGTCGTAGGTTCGATTATAGTCAAGTCCACTTGTGTTTGCCCTAATTCGGTTATATGTTTCATACTACATACAGACGTAGAGGTTTTTCTTTTGCTCTGCCGTTACAATTCTTTCTAATTAGTCGGAAAGGAGACCAGTAGTCAAAATAAATGGACAGCGGACTATTGCTTAAGGTATGATGATAGGAGAAACGGTAAATAATGGAGGTTGCTTAGTATGCTGGATCGTGTGGGAGAAGAATCAAATTAATTAAAATCAAGTAGTTCGTAAGGCGTTGTATCAACTTATTGCATATTGAAAGCCATAGCCTACTATCTCGTATTTAAAAAAAATGGTGTTGATGATGATTGCTAGGAAATGAAACGTTGTATTTCAAGTTTATCATGGTATAATAAAAACAGAAAAAGTTGAGATGAAAATGTGTTATACAAAATGCTCTTCTCATTGATAAGGCATCCAGCACGTATATATAGATTGTGAAATATATGGGGCGGAAAAGTGGACTTTAGAAAATAGGTGAGTTTAACATGTGGACATAAAGAAAAATAAGAAAACAAGTTACTAGTACACCGATAGAAAGGCGAGGGTAAGTGTGCTAAAAGAAGTGCGAAAAGAACCTGGATATTCTGACACGATGACTTTCTGATAACAATTCATTTGAAGAACAAATACGTAGAAAAAGAGTCTGGAGGCAGCAAGATCTGAGCGAGTTTTTGTAAAAATATTTTAAATCTGAACTCAATTTTCTAGTTTCTTAACCGAATTTCATAAAAATAAACTTAATCGGTTTCGAAGATACAAATTCGTTTAGAGGAAAAAAAACTTTAAAAAAAACGATTTGATTGGCTTGGCTAACAAACTCATCCAAGTGATTATCCAAGAGAAAATTACAAATTTAACAGGCACCTTCTGTATGTAAATAGCTTGGATAAGTTCGTTAGCCCCATCGAACCAGTCTTTCCGGGAATATTTTACTTTTTTACTTTGTCTTCGACAAATGTTGAAATTTGTTTTACAAGGTCATAAGTTTCTGTTTTAACAGTTATTTTTTTCTTCATCTAATCAAAATATTTGCAGAAAGTTTATTTGAAATATACAGTTTTAGCAAGTTTTTATTTAAAAAAAATCGCTAATAGAAAGCTACCGATCGTGAGACTTCAAAAATGTTTTCAAGTAAGCGTAAATTTGGGCCTCTAGAACCCGAAACCAAGGTTCGTTAAGATTTATATATATATATATATATATATATATATATATATATATATATATATATATATATATATATACATATATATATATATATATATATATATATATATATATATATATATATATATATATATATATATATATATATATATATATATATATATATATATATATATATATATATATATATATATAGGGTGATGACTGTGGCCATCGGTGGCTACGTTTACCAGACTAACGTGGATATGTCAAGATATGTCATATGCATAAAGAAGTTATTCGATGGCAGGAACTTTAAGAATTATTTTTTCGGTATCACCTGTCATTTCTAAACAATTTTTGTTTTATCAAAAGTTTTCGAAAAGTTGGCAGAATTTGAGATAATGGAGGTACTATTATGAAACTCTGGGAGATTACAACTTGGGGACGGAAAATAAGTTTTGTAATCTGTGAAAACTTGGCGACCTAGGTCAACGATGACTTTTGTTTAGAAGTGGTGGAGTAGGTGACACTGATGTAGAATATTTTTTTCTGATCGCAAGAACATTTAGAAATTGTATGTCGGTGTGCCTTCTGATTTCAAGCTAATTTTAATATTATATTATGATAAAATAGCCTACACATATCCTCAAAAACGTTACACTTTGCGGCAATACACATTTCCAAACAATGTCGTAATGCCTGATTACAAGAATATGATAAAGAATGGCTATTTATAGCATCACAACTAGCACACACTTCATTAACTAGATCTGCCATATTGCTCAGCATACACCATGTCTTTAAATAAACCCCACAAGAAGAAATCGTTTGGTGTTAAATCTGGCGAACGCGCTGGCCTCTCGAGAGGTCGCGATCCATCTTCCAGGATACGTACTGTTCAAGTACTCGGTAACTGAAGTCGCGTTGTGAGCAGGTGCCCCATCATGTTGCCACCACAATGTACGTCTTATTACTAAAGGGACCTTCTCTAACAAGCTAAGAATGCCGTTTTTCAGAAACTGTTTTATCTGCAATAAATAACAAACACTAATATCTTTACTACTACTTTGTATTCGAAATCAGAGATATCTATTTTTGCAGAATCTAATGATTAAAATTATTTTACAGCAGCGCCACTATAAATTACGTTTAATGCATTCTGCTTAAGTTTTTAAACAAAAAAAAGTCATCATTGACCTAAGTCTTTAAGTTTTCACGGATTACAAGATTTATTTTCCTTTCTCAAGTTGTTATCTCCCAATCCTTTCTTCTCAATTACTTCGTTTAGATTTAACTCAGATTCTTTGTAAACTTTTTAAAATCTGCTGAGGTATCAAAAAATGTAAGAATAAGATATTATCATTAGATCCCGTCATTATATATATATATATATATATATATATATATATATATATATATATATATATATATATATATATATATATATAATTTAACATCAATATCTATAAAATATAGCTAGGTTTTTGACATTGTTTATGTAGAACATATAAAAGTCATTACTAGTTGCCAGTTATAGATTTGATCTAGTTCAGCGAATTATATGAATAATTAACTAACCTTGTTAATGCAAATCATTCATTGTAGTTTTGATTTTGTTTGCTACTGACATTATAAATGCTTGATATGTAGCTGTTTTCAAATATGGTAAGACCAGGCATATATGTTCACCATTCATAAATTTTTAACAAATAAAAATTAATATGCGTGTAATTATTTTTTCGCCAAGTGAAGATTGTATCCTGTGCCACTGATAGGTACACCTGTAGTACCCAAATTACCACAGCACGTCTTTTGGTGATTTGGGTTCGTCAAGTGTAATTATAATCATTTATTGTTTATACTTAGGTGCCTATCAAATCAGTTCTGGTATATTTTAGATCAAGTTAAGATCAGGTAACAAAAAAGTTTATAAGTGAGCCAAGTTTTCAATAGCATTTTTTATAGTGCAAATTTTCGAGTCCGTAAAAAATACAATGAAAACACCATTAAGGGTCGCAATTTTCAAATCCATTTAAGGGTAGCAGATCATTAAAAATACGTTTGGTATAGAAAAGCGTTCAAAAAGGTACACTTCGGTATATCTTACATACTATATTTTATTCTTGTATATTTCTCCAAGTTTGAGAAATAAAACCAAAACTAAATTGTATCTTTTCCTTTTAAAGGCCCGGAACTTCGATAGAAACATGTTTATAGAGACCCCGGCAAGAATTCGCCCCTTAAAGTTTTTCATAATATGAAAGGCCTATATAATCATTCATCACAGTCTTTAGGCGATGTCATCCTGTCATCGTCACCATGGTTCTGTGTCTCCAGCAGTTATTTTCGTTTCATAGTAGCTTCATAGCTTAATTTGTGGGATAAATAAAAATAAAAGTGAAATAGTGACAAAAATGAAAATTTTGAAAATGGCATGTCTGAGAAAAAGCTAATATTTTGATCGAAAAAGTTATCAATTGTGCCTGGTTTTCCAGAAGTTTTGCTCTTTGTCTACCTCTTCCCCTTTTCCAAGTATGCGTCCTTCAAATAATATTGCCAGACAGTTATTATATCTCAGAATATGTCCAGTAAATTTTGCATTCCTCGTTTCAATATGTTTCAGCAATCATATTTCTTCTCTCACTTTCTCTAGCACACTTTTATTCGTCTTTCTACGGTGTACCGTGTCTTTGTCGTTTCTCTTCATGTCCACGTTTCAAAAGCTTCTATTTGCTAGCCCTGCTTAGTTAAAATTCAGATTTCCGCCCCATACGCTACCGCCCTCGAAACGTATGATTTGTAAAAGTCCTCCTCAGGTTCAAGCTGAATGGTTAATTAGTGAGACGAATATTTTGTGTATTGAATGCTTGCTTCGCCATCGTGATGCAACTGCTCAGACCTTTGTTACATTTACCATCATCCGTAATAATACTTCCAAGATACATGAACATTTCTACTTGTTCAAGTTGTTAGCCATTTAACTCACAGACATATCCTTAGTTATCTTGATTACTTCTATTGTTTTAAATCTTAGCATTCCTTTTTTAGTTCTTTGTCATCTGAACTGATATTCATGCTAGCAACTCTCAATTCTACTTATTATTATGTCACCTGTATGATTCTAATGTTGTTTCATCTGAATAAACTGTTCAGAACAATATGTGAAAATTTGGGTGAAAAGTTGACACAATAAAGAACGTACTCTCAACCAGCTGTTTTCTCAAAAGATGATTTCGAATGCAAGTTTACTTATTTGGATTTTAAAACACTATAATAAAGCACAGACTACAGACGACTTTCAATAATGTGAATACATAATGTATATATTGAAACATAACCACGACCACTTACAAATCATAATATATTGGTATAGTTCAGCGATTTTGTTTACATAATTAACCTTGTTAAAATAGTCGATTAACTAACTGGCAATTAATCTTGATTATGGTTATTATTATTACAATTACAAATGTTAAACTCTTGGTCATTTTCAAAAGTCAAGAGCATTATTTCGAAATTTGAGGAAATTAATATTTATGATTCTTCGAATTACTGTCCATCTTCAAGTGGCTGATTAGTGACCGCTAGTCGTCTAGTTTACAATTAAATTATAATAAAACAGTTATTGTTATCTCTGATTTTACAGTATCCCGGCGTTTCTTATGTTTGCAAGCAAGCAAGCTGTAAAAAAGATGGTTCAATATTTGAGATGCTGATTAATCTCCGGGAAACACTGGCAGCAAGAGCAATGAATGGAAAATTTTTATGCTAAAAGCACTAGCCACTTTTTATCCAGAAGACGCCTGTTCAATCATATTTTAATTACGACGTTTCGGTTTCCTAGAACCACCAACTTTTTTTCTTATCTTATGGCCATCATAATCAAGTGTTCATTTGTCGAAATGTACTTAATTTTTTTCTAACATGATATCAAACGCTCGCGAAAATTAATTATCATTTGAAAATAAATTTAACTTTTTACAATAAAATTTAGACATTTGGCAACATCGAAATATTAAATAATATTCTGAAAATTAGACTTAAGTGAATAACAATCTTTCACTTCTCTTTAGATGAAAATATTATAAAGATGAAAGAACAACAACAGCAAACTCAAATATTAAGACTCATTAATGTAATCATATTACTTTTGTCAAGTAGGCTCTGAGCATTAAAGAAATAAAATTATTGAATCTAATTTTATAGCTAAATTTATAGCCACTTTTTATCCAGAAGACGCCTGTTCAATCATATTTTAATTACGACGTTTCGGTTTCCTAAAACCACCATCTTTTTTTCTTGTGTTGTAGCCGTCATAATAAAGTGTTCATTCGTCGAAATGTACTTAATTTTTTTCCAACATGATATCAATATATATATATATATATATATATATATATATATATATATATATATATATATATATATATATATATATATATATATATATATATATATATATATAATGTTGAGACAATACCGCTTTTCCCGACAAAATTATATGTAGAGATGAGACACATTTCACAAACTTTTTTTATTTTTTTTTATTTCAACAACACACCACGAGGGCTCACAGCCTAAATTGAGTTTTTAATAAAAAAATATTATATTACTGAGCCATTGAAAATCCGCAACTGCGCGAACCAAGCAGATTGTTTTTGTTCTAACGTGTGGTGCGGGATGATTGGTAACAAAATTACAGTGTTTTTAAAAACTCTAATTATTTGAGAACCGTATAATTTAAAACATTTCTGAACTTAAAAATATAAGATGGAGTGGTCAAAGAAATGCTCAAAATATTTGTGAGGCAACATATGGATGGCAAGTACTTATACGAAGAGAAAATCGGTGGATTTGGAGAGCTGTCAAGATTCCTTGTATGAAAGTTATTAATTACTTCCACATCGTCACAACGGGTGGAAGTATCGCATCGATGACAAAGATTTCAAAAATTGTTTTTGGCTGAAAAGTCGTAAAAACTACAAAACATGCATGATTTGGGAACGAACATTGTTTTGTCTGTCGGTTTGTATGTGCGTCTGTAGCCACGATAACTTTAGAACGAATTGAGATATCGTCGTCAAATTTGGTATACAGTTAGCACTCGACAAACGAACGGTTGGGACTGTTTTCGGGTCAAATCGCTTAAGGAGGTAGGGGACAAATTGGGGTGATTTGGTGAAAATTTACATTGTTTCGTTAAAACTCGAGTAATATAACGTTTTAGGGTTTATATATTAGAAAACTTGTAATTTTCTGAAACATCTGGTATTCTGTGCTGAAATTAAATTTGGGATTGAATGTGTGGGGATGGAGTATTGTGGACAAAAAAATTAATTTTTTTGTTGTTGTAAAAACGGCGTAAACAGTCTTAAAACATTTAGAAAGGAACGAATTTTTTGTCTGTCGGCATGTACGTCTGCCTGTTAATAGGCGCAATAACTTTCGAACGAATTGAGATATCATCTTCAAATTTGATATCCAGTTAGTACCCGACAAATGAACGCTTCGAATTGTTTTTGGGTAAGATCGCTTTAATTGGTAGGGGATAAATAAGGGGTGATTTGGTGAAAATTGACATTTTGCAATAAAACTCGAGTAATATAACATTCCAAAAGTTTTGGGTACTGGAATACATATATTTTCTTTGCGGTCAAGTCATGGACCCTAAATTCATTCCATGAGTAAGTGAAGATTGGAACCTGTGATGAGCACTGATAAGTACAATATAGAGAACCAAATTCATCACAAAACAGTTTTGACAGGACGATCGTTTCGCTAACAAAGTTAACGTCATCAAGGGGATGAGTAAACTAAGTGAACTTCACTTAGTTTACTTAGCGAAACGATCGTCGGGTCAGAAAACTGTATTGTGATGAATTGGGTTCTCCAAATTGTACTTTTCATTCCATGAGAATGTCTTTCTGAAGAGAATCAATTATCACAGTTATGTGGAAATTATGATTCAATTTGCAGCACTATTTCATGGTGGTTATCGTCTGGGCCTAAACAAAATTGTAAATTGTACGTAAGACATTATACAACCTCCAGCTTTCCTGTATGTGCACTGTAAAATAGTGCTGCAAATTGAATCATAACTTACACATAGCTCTGATAATTTACTCTCTTCGGAAAAACATTCTCATGGAATTATTCCCATAAACTTCTGAAACGTTATATTACCCGAGTTTTATTTTAAAAAATCAATTTTTTCCAAATTACCCCTTATTTATTACCTACCCCCTGAGGCGATCTTACCCAAGAACAACTCCAAGCGTTCCTTTTGTTGGGTGCTAACAGTATACCAAATTTGAAGATGATATGTCATTTCGTTGAAACGTTATTGCGCCTACTAACAGACAGACGTACAGGCCGACAGATCGACCGACCGACAGACAAGCAAAACAATTTTCGTTCCATAATCAAGTTTTTTATATGTTTTGAGACTTTTTACGCCATTTTAGCAACAAAAAAAATCGAAATTTCTGTCACCGATATTCCACCCCCACACATTCAATCCCTAATTTCATTTCGGCACAGTATACCGGATGCTTGATGAAATTGAAAGTTTTTTAATAATCAAGCTCTAAAACGTTATACTACTCGAGTTTTAACGAAAAAAAATTTTTTTCAACAAATCACACCCGATTCTTCCCCTACCCCCATGACCGATTTTCCCCAAAAACAAACCGAACCTTTCGTTTGTTGGGGGCTAACTGTATACCAAATTTGAAGACGCTATCTCAATTCGTTCTCAAGTTATCGTGGCTCAAGACAGGCATACAGATCGACAGACAAAAACAAATTTTGTTCTCGAATCATGTTTTCTATATGTTTTGACACTTTTTGCGACGTTTTTGGGGAAAAAATATTTTTGAAAATTTTGTCGCCGATGCCATACTTCCACTCGTTGAGACGATGCGGGAGTATTTAATTTTAATGATAAATAAATAAATAATGTTCTGGTTTAAATAAATAATATTTTTAAGGAATGTTCCAATTAATTTTTAAAATTTATTTGTATTTTATTGTAATAATTAAGACGTATCACACACTGTCAGTACAAAGATACCTTGCGACGAATCAAATAATTCCTGCCATTCGAGATCAACTCAATAATTTGTGGTTTCAATAAAACCGTCACATAATTTCAGTGAAACCGAACATTTTTAAATGAGACAATATGCAACGGTGGTCCACACGCCGACCTTCTAGATTTTTATTAATATCATAAATAAAACACCAGCTAGTTGGTAATAGTCATATGAACACCCAGGGAAAACAAAAAAATAAAAGTCTGGAGGCAGCAAGTGCGTTATGGAAGTGAATTTTCATAAAAATGTTTTTAATAGCAAATATATTTGTCTAATGCAAGCAGGCATCAATCTGGTTACCGGTATAGCCTATATAGTAGAAACAATGTACCATACTTTATCAAAATAACTTAATCTTTGAAAATTTACCGAAAATAAACTTAAAATGTTTCCGAGAAAACTGGTTTCCTCGCCAACAAACCTTAGGTTAATAGCAAATTGAGTTATTGAAATTTGAAGAATTTAATGGAAATTCGCTACCAAAACGTACTTACTGCGTCTCGATTTCTTATCCCTTGCAAACATGCATCATACTTCGATAAAAAATCCAAAAGATGCAATAATATAAGGGTGTTCGAAAAAAAAATTGTATGTATCACCAACCACCTATAGGCCAGCCTGTGATTGTCAAAATAATTTTATAGGATGCAGCTCAAGACATTCTATAATTAACGTATACAATTTTTTCTCGTATCTTGTATAATAACAATTATATTGAGCTTTGCCGTAGAAATGCGTCACCATGTATATAGGTAAACAGATAAAAACTGCATGTAAACCCGGATATGGATTCTAGGGGGCCTCACTTGCGCTCATTTGAAGAAATCTTTTTAAAATTCAAAAGTCGCAGTCTCCCAATTGACGAATTTTTTATACGAAAATTAGCTAAACATGATAGACCGTTAAACCACAAACTTAACTAAAACTACCGCCAAAGCATTAGATAAAGGGTCTATTTGAAATTAATTTTCTGTAAATATTTAAAATGAAGGACAATGACGGTTGAAGCTGAAACTTAAGGGTTTGCAGAACACTCTTCTCGCGACATTTTCTTTACATAATCCGTATTTGCTTCAGGTTGTTTGCCTAAATGTTCCCAGTTTTGACGTTTTAAATCTCGATTTTGACGTATTAAATCTCGATTTTGACGTTTTGAAGAAAACCCCAATTCTTTTTTTTTTTTTTTTAAATGCCCATAACTTATTTGTTTTTAAAATTACAGACCTAAATTTGTACATGGCTCACTCCTTATAATAGAAACACGCGTACCAATTCTGATTGCCCTTACTTTATTTTCGGAGAAAACATGGGCCGATTATCCTGGTTAAAGAACTTATCTAAGCCACTTGCAGAAGGAAGATACTCATCAAATTTGATCAAAATCGGCCCATTATTTTTTGAGTTATCGGTGTGATACTTACACACACAAACACACACACACAAATATATATATATATATATATATATATATATATATATATATATATATATATATATATATATATATATATATATATATATATATATAAACATATAAAAATTAAAACTGACTCTGGATATGTGTTCTATGGGGCCTAATTAGTGCTCATTTGAAGAAATGTTTTTAAAAGTCGGGATCTCCTCATTAATGTATTTGTTTTAAGAAAATTAACTAAAAGGTTCACAAAAGTCAAGTTTAGAGAGGCTCCGCGACTTTTCCTTTGCATTGAATGGAGCGGGACTTCTTCGCTAAACTATGGGAAACACTGAACCAAAGTATTGAAAATATGCAGAAATTTGCAAAATGACGAAACCAGTGAAAAATGAGTGTGATGGCAGATTATTGTTTATTGTATTTATTAACAGACTTTATAACAAAAAATAAAAGGGAACTACTGCCAAAACATAAATACAAAATAATTTAATTTAATAACTTTACAAAGCATTGAAAATATGTATTAATACATTATTACTCATCAGGAACCTCGGTGGTTCAGGGGTAAGAACGTGTGCCTCTGAACCGAAGGGTGCTGGGTTCGATCCCAAGGTACTCCTTTCACTTTTTCAGTACAAACTGTAAAATTAACATCAACCGAGGTTCTGGCATTGTATTTGAGCAAGTTGAATGTCTGCACGTTCCGCCCTTCGGATGGGGCGTAAAGCCGTCGGTCCCGTGTCCATGCGATGTTGGGCACGTTAAAGATCCCTACCCTCCTCACGTAAAAGCAGGGGTTCGGCAAAATTTCCAGGATAGTGAGGTGAAACTGCTCCCTGGCGTCGGTGATTGGCCATAGTCGCGGAAATAGGCCAACGTTAAAGAAACAAAACACACACACATTATTACTCATCTTATTTTATCATTTATATTTTGCCCGGTGGTTTGAGATCCCTATACACTGGGAAGTTTTATTAGTGTGTATTTTAGAACTGTATTAAAGTATCAAAAATTATTTTGTTCAAACGCGGTACTAAAATAACTGTTTATGCTAAGTTGTGCATTTGTGCGAATCATTTTTCGATTGTCAAACGGTTTACAAGCAGTTCTGGTGATTTTTGTTAGCATTTTCTAGATTGTGAGTTTCAGCATAGAGCATCAAACTTAAATGATTAAAGCGTATTTTAAAACTGAAAGGTCATTATTATTTCGTATAATTATTAACACATTGTGCATTTTGCAGGTGTGTGTAAATATCACAAGTTTATACCGCTAAATTCAACAAGTTTATTGTTGACACTAATACCAAAGTTAATGAAAAATTTCAAAACGTCAAAAAATACTAAAACTATTGTAGTCTATTTAGAAGCTTCCAACTTAATCTTGTTTTCTTTGTTTCAGGTACGTTTTCGCATTTCCAAAGTTGTATAAATGAGTGAGTATAAAAACGCAAACATAGTTGGATGCTGATTTAAGTAAAAATTTATTTATCTCCTTGGATTTAGATAATTTGATCAACATATTAATAACTAGCATTCCAAAATTAGTATTGGTAATTAATTGAACATTATTACACAATGTTTTTAACAAGACGTTATGGTTTGTTAGGTAAAATTTGTAAATAATGTATTTACAAAAAACAAATCGTTGTCATAAAACCCAGTGACAATAATCCCATACATACTTCTGACGTATGTCCCTGATATGTGTAGTTGAAATTTCTATAACTGATCTATTACTTTTAATTGTTAGATACACTCTTAATGCGATTTTTTTATGTAGTTTTAGTAAACCAAACATTTCTTTTTATCTTCACTGCATTATCTAATAAAACGTTTAAAAGCGCTACATGTGAGGAGAAAGACATATACAGAAACAGTCCTTATCGGACATGAAACACGTGCCTCCAATACCGATATGATGTAAATCGCGTAAATTTTGTTGCTCCAAATATGATCTCCACTTGCAATTAATATAAAAAGCATTTCCAGTGATATATGGTAGACTTGTGTAACATTTATATCTATTACACAACATTGACAATAATAATAAACATCTGCAGAAACACGTAAAAGCGTAAACACAATTCTTTTAAAGTACTGGCCTAGGGGAATTTTATGTTTTCACACTAGTTACGCACTAAAACAAAGTGAACGATATAGGCGCGCTCTTAATCAATTAAAGTATATGTAATAATCTAGTTCATACCTGGACAGACATCGTTGGTGATATATGCGTATGAATTTACAAGAAGTGGTAGTGTTTATTAAAGACACTTTGGACTGACTGATGCTGGTGTATGGGTCCAGCCCAGTTTATATAGTATACAGAGTGTTATGCAATGTAGAATTAACCAGATCATGCCCCACGTGGGCTTTGTTTGTTTGGGTTATTGTCACATGTACGTAGATAGGGAATAGGGGGGCAGTCAACCCCCACTGTAAAGAAAACCCTCCATAAGGTTAATTGAATCAAGATTAAGATCGTTTAAGATATCAGATTTTTATCTACATGTAGTTGTAATTTTTCAGATCAGTGTTGATAAATCAAGTTGATTAAAAGTTATAGCCATGTAGGTAGGCCCAATATAAGAAATATTGTTTACTACTCTGACATGTAATGACTACAAGAAAGGTTTTATTAACATATCTGTAGCTGTAATTAATATCGTGCTGTATTATATACATGTTTAGTAAGTATGGAAAGGCACTTGTCTTTTCTGAGATAATGGTTATTCAAAAAAATGTTTTAACAAATGTTTTTAGACATATTTTTTCCTACAAACTGGCAAGATTCACCTCCTAGCGTGAACAACTTCGTTGCTATGGCAACTATTTTCTTTTAATGGCAAGCTATGATTTTTTTTCATTTTCAGAAAGATCAAGTTACCCATTAGAAAAGTCATATTATTTGTAGCTGTCAATTACGCAAACATTGTTTGTTGTTAGTTATTTGCAGTTTGTAATTCTTTTCAGTATTTCACAGAAAATTGTGAATTTTTACAATTTAATAATAATAGTAATGATTATTATGGAAGAATTAAGCGACCACCTAAGTCTTGAAATATTAATTGATGGTAGGCTTTTTATTGTTCTTCAGTTTGTCACAAGCCGTCTTAAGTTATGGTATATATATATATATATATATATATATATATATATATATATATATATATATATATATAAAATAAAAGGGAAATATGAGTAGAAAATGCGAATAAAACGGGCTTGAAAGCTGTCTTTTTCACATCTTGAACCATATCCCCCTTAAATCCTGCCTTTCCCGCACAGCACCCCTATCCCCCCAGGTGCTGTAACTTCCTTGGCAGGTATGAACAAAACATTTTTCTTGTGGTTTATGCAGCGAGAGTGGTTGTATGCACGCGAGTGGGGAAAGAAAATCCCCACGACGAAGCAGCCACCCTCAACCCCCCGCCCCTGACGCAAGTCGAACCGGGGGGGTCTGCTTTGTCGTAGGCATTTTCCTTCCCCCCTCGTGTGCATACAATCACCCTCGTTGCATAAACCACAAGAATAACTTCTTGTTCATACCCCCCCAAGGAAGTTACGTGACCTGGGGCGAATAGGGGTGCTGTGCGGGGTAGGCAGGGTTTAATGGGGATATGGCTTCAAATAGACAGCTTACAAGCAGTTTTCTTCGCATTTTCTGCTCATATTTCCTTTTTACTACCAACACCGCCCAGCACCCCTATTCACTCCCAGTCCCGTAACTTCATTGGGGGGTGTGAACAAGAAATTTTTCTTGTGGTTTATGCATCCAGGTGGGGTCCTAGTAATGTTTCTGAAAACAATGTTGTGAATAGCGTTCGGGAGATAATCTGCAAATTTACCGAATTTTCATTAAATCCTTCAAATTTCAATAACTCAATTTGCTATTAACGTAAGCTTTATTAGTTATTTAAGGCAATCGAATATCGCTTTAGATTAGTCTATAAAATACAGGGTGTTCCATTTGAAATGAACACAATAATCAACTTGGCATGTGTAAACAATAATGAATGTGTGAATAGCGGCAAAACCGCTGCACTTGAATATAGGGAACCGTAGTATCATATGAAAGGGAATTATTTTCTCTATGAAATGCAGCAAAAAAAATGGAGGCTATTCTATTTGAAATAAATGAAATAATATGCTTTGAATGTGCGGATAAATAATAAAACTTGAATTTTTGAACGACCTGTAGAGTATTGCGAAATATTGACTACAGTAGTTGATGAAGTACCAGATCCACCATCAAGTAACTTTTTTTACGATATCGTCTGACAATGTCGATAAGATTTTTTTTCGAAAACCTCACATTCGTCGAAAAATCAACATATCTGGGAAACCGTAATAGCTTGGTATAGATCCTTGCGGTAAGCGAACCTTATTTTTCCCATAGAATTCAAAAACGTTGTCAAATACCGGGTGTTCCATAAGAAAAAACATTACTTTGAGGTGTCACGCTTTTCTTTGAAAATCCTGTATATTTGTAAATAATTTTAGGTTGTAGTCCTTTTCAACCTAAGCACTCTCCGTTTGAAATAAATTCAAAATAACGAAAAATATGGACGTGAGAGAGAGCCCGTGGCGTATGTGGTGGGCCACCTTTTCTAAAATAAAAAAAAAAAAAAATCTGAACAAAAAATTTGTATCTCAAAAAATGACAAAGTTATTTTGATGTAGTCTGGTTGGTATGTTGCTGTCGTAAATATCTTACTACATACCAAAACCTAACTTTCTAGGTTTAGAGAAAATTGAGTTATGCAAATTTGAAGCATTTAATGAGAATTCGCTACCATAACGCACTTGATGCGTCCCGAATTTTTTAGTTTTCTACTTACCAAATATGAGCAAATTTGGATCACCTAAAATGTTTTCATGTTTTCTTAACCTAACATTTTTTCGTTCATTCGAATTTATGAAAATCCGAAAAGACCCGTTAAGATATAATACACCCACCTGCTGAAGTGTTTTTTGTGTTCAAAAATGTTTCTACTTAGGGTTTTTCCAAACAAAAAAAAATCAAATATGCTAACAAAATTATGTCATACTTGATGCAAAGTTGCTCTAGTTTTCATGTCACAACAAAATCTGCTCGGCCCATTTTCAGCACAGTATCAAAAAGTATTTCAGTGGAGAAATTCCATAAACCAACCTTAGAAAACAGATAGATCTCAGGTTCTATGAACAAATACTTTTACATTTAATAACATCTACATTTAACATGAAAAAATTCAAGGGGGTCGAAGTTTGTTCGAATTGGTAGATGGGTAGACAACTAAATAAAAATATTCAGCACCCAGCAAGTTCGTTATTGTAGCGAATTTTCATTAAATGCTTCAAATTTGCATAACTCAATTTTCTATAAACCTAGAAAGTTGAGTTTTGGTATTTCTTGCCGAGTTACATCAAAATCGGTTGATAAGTTATATATATATATATATATATATATATATATATATATATATATATATATATATATATATATATATATATATATATATATAAACATATAAAGATTCAAACGGGCCTTGGTTTCGGGTTCTCGGCGCCCAAATTCGCGCTCATTTGAAAAAATGGTTGCAAAGTCTCACCATCCATACTTCTCTATTAACGATTAAAAAAAATCGCTAAAAAGAAATAACTTTTCTATTTGACATTTTTGAAAAGCGCAAACTGTCCATGTACTCTAAATTTGCGTAAATTGAGTAATAAAAAATATTCCCATATGATGCGGACTTTAATGGTGACACTATATATATATATATATATATATATATATATATATATATATATATATATATATATATATATATATATATATATATATATACAAATATAAAAATGTCTTTCTGCTGAGAGTAGATTATCATAGCTATGTGGAAGTTACGATTCCATTTGCAGCACTATTTTTTTACAATGACTCAGATCATCTTCCTTTAATTTTTCTGTTTTCTTTTGAATTTTGTTAATTCAATGACTACTTATAAGAAATGCTTAATTTAAAAAAAAATTGGATACCATACTGCTCTTGTTGTATCCCAAGTTCTGTCAGAAAGTTTTGTTGGCCTTGGCAAAGCCTATTCAACACAGAGGAATATGAAATTAACGTTACGTGTTTTTAGTTGTAAAACAATTAAAATCACATTTAACCATTTTTGCATTAAAATAATAAAGAACTATATTTTCTTCAAACATACTTGTATCAGTAAATCTGGTAAGTATGAAATAATAATAACAATCATTGTTACTGTAATAAATACCACTGCATTCTTGAGAGTGTGAGTATGATGGATGATGATGATAAGGTAATGATTGAATCTTGTTGTCAATCACATTGCAGAGTTGAATGATTGACATGTTTTATTTGCATTCTTTCGCGGAATTCTAGTTTTACCGTTTGTTCTGATCACATGAAGTTTTCAACTGTTACGTGGTTACATAGTGTCTGTTTTGTGTAAATATTGACGAGGTAATAATGTACCTGTTATGTTAAATGCATTTATATAATTCTGTTTTAGAGTTTTAGACAACCAAAGTATAATAACAATTAGTCGCTTTTTTTACTTCAGCCCTTTGCAAGTGCAAAGGCTCCCACATGAAAATACCACTTTATGAGGTTTGTGGCACCGATGATTGCCTGCAATGCCCATATCCTCATGCAATTTTCAATATAAATTGCCAAACAAAAACGTTAACAATGTTCAACACTAAATTTTCTTGAAAGGCGCAAATGGAAAAAAACAATGGGATCCTTTTCGCTAACACTTCTGTTGAATCCCTATTATTCGGTTTTAATTTGCACGAAATCGTTTCTTTTTGGGATTTAGTTTCCCAAATAAGCTAGATATATTTCCACGATAGATTTTGACGTTTGCTTGACGGAATAAAGATTCCAATCTTAGCACCTTACTTCATACCCAAAGGCGATAATGGCAGTAAAACTAGTCATTTTCCTATTATTTCGACCTGGCATTAATTACTGATCACCGTGTACATGAAAGAGAAATCTGGACGCACATCCTTGTGGTAGAGAGCTTTCATACAGATCTTTCAAATCTCGGAAAATCCATAATTGAGTTAAATTTCTTAAGACATGCATCTCCAAAAATAATAAAGTTGGTTTAATGAAATTTGGTATACGTGTTGCATTTATAAAGACTTTGTTACATGCTATAATTAAAGTGTCTAGGTTCGTGGAAAATTAAGTTATTAAAATTGAAAACAAAATGTTTGTAAAAATCCGTGACCATAACGCCCTTGCTGCGTCCGATCTTTTACTACTGGTTCTTTATGGATTGTTTGTGTATCAGTAATTCTATTGAGGAAGCGGTTTTAAAAATGTATTTTTCAAATAAGAAAACAACACTTGAAATCACAAACTCTATAATTTTGCCTCTTAATCTCCAGTGCTATCGCGATTTTGTTTCTATAAACATATAACTTAAAAAAATAAATTAGAAGTCTAAATATAGGCGGGTACAATACGATTCTTATAGGCATTCCCGGTAAAAAGGGTCCGATTTTTCTGGCCAACGAACTTACTCAAGCCATCTACAAAAGGAACACGCGTGTCGAGTTTGATAAAATTCGGTTATGATTCATTGATTGTAGTGATAAATATGTATAAGCCATATAACATTGAAACTGATCCTGGATGTGGTTTCTAGGGATCCTAGTTCGTGCTCATCACGGCATGACGAATATCTACGCTAAGTGAAGATGGGGAGAACAGTTTCTCGAAAAGTAAAAGTGTCTGATTAACATTGTCGTTTAGACTATCTTTTTTCGGTTTAAGTTACGCAAAGAACTAACAATATTCTTGAGTAACGTTTAAGACAAAAGAGGCGTGCTGGCTTAAAAAACAAAACTAACACTGAAGGTGGAACTGCGTCTACGGTGTCAATTAAAAAAAATGTTCGGGACGCAGCAAGTGCGTTATGGTAGCGAATTTTTATTAAATGCTTCAAGTTTAAAGCACTCACTTCTCTAGAAACCAAGAAAGTTGAACGTGGTAAGGTTTTGACCAGTACAAGATATCTGCCAAATTTCATCAAAATAGCTTTGTTGTTTTTTGATATACACATTTTTTTCGGATTTTTTTTTAAAGAAAAACTGGTCCGATCGGGCTGGCTAACGTACTTATCCAAGCTAGTAATAAAAGAAAGGTACTTGCCGAGTTTCATCAAAATCAGTTAATGAGTTTTTGAGTTATCTGTTATATATATATATATATATATATATATATAAAACTCACATTACCCACTATGAACAATGTTGGTAACTTTTTTATGTTTCCTTTTAACAAATTATTATTTAAAAAATCGCCAATAGAGCGTTATCGATGGTGATACTTTGCAAAAGTGTTTTCAAATTTGCGCGAATTTGGGCCACTAGAACCCGAAACCTAGGTCATATTTCCAAATCGGTGGATAGGGAGGCAAGGTTCGTTAGAATCACCCGATCTTACGCTATTAGACTTCTTCTTATAGGGACATGTGAAAAGTACGGTATACAGAACTAAGCCATGCGATTTAGCTGACTTAACAAGAAGATCAACGATTGCGATTAGGTCGGTCACGGCTCGGATGTTTATTAACGTTAGAAGACATTTTTTATTTACGATTAGGTTGCTGCCAAGACATTGAAGGTCTGCACTTTGAACATCTCTTACATTATGATTGATGTTTTTTTCTCATTATCAAGAATAAAACGCGAATAATTACTAATTACTTCCACATCGCCACAACGTGTGGAAGTATCGCATCGAGACAAAAATTTCAAATTTTTTTTCGGTTAAACGTCGTAAAAAGTATCAAAACATATAGAAAACATGATTTGGGAACGAAATTTGTTTTTGTCTGTGGGTCTGTCTGTAACTACGATAACTTTAGAAGGAATTGAGATATCGCCTTCAAATTTGGTATACAGTTAGCACTCGACAAACGAACGGTTCGAATTGTTTTCCGGTAAAATCGCTTAGGGTGTAGGGGATGATTTGGTGAAAAGTAACATTTTTTGTTAAAACTCGAAAAACATAACGTTCTAGGGTTTATTTATTAGAACACTTTTCATTTTATCAAACAGTTGGTATTTTGTGCAGAAATTAAATTAGGGGTTGAATGTGTGGGGGACAAAAGTTTCGGATTTTTTTTGTTGCTAAAACGGCGTAAATAGTCTCAAAACATATATAAAACTTGATTTTGAAACGAATGTGTTTTTGTCTGTTGGTCTGTCGGCATGTACGTCTGTCTGTTAATAGGCGCAATAACTTTCGAACGAATTGAGATATCATCTTCAAATTTGGTGTACAGTTAGCACCCGACAAAGGAACCCTTCAAATTATTCTTGGGTAAGATGGCTTCAGGGGGTAGGGGATAAATAAGGAGTGATTTGGTGAAAATTGACATTTTTCAATAAAACTCGAGTAATATAACGTTTCAAAAGTTTATGGGTACAGGAATACAAATATTTTCTTTGTGGTCATGTCATGGGCCCTAAGTTCTTTCCATGAGAATATCTCCCTGAAGAGAATACATTATCACAGCTACGTGGAACGTACACTTGGAGAACCCAACTCACCACAACACATTTTTAAAGACCTGACGATCGTTTCACTAACCAAGTGACAAAAAATACCTTAAAAATCTTGCTAGGCAACCCAAAAGACAAGGAGAGCACGGACAAAATGTCGGGAATTTATGAAATAAGTTGTAAAGATTGTAATCTTAAGTACGTCGGACAAACAAAAAGATCGATTGGAATTACATTCAAAGAACACTTAGCCCAATTACGTTACGGTACTATAGATAGATCTTCCGTCGCCCGACATATTTGGGATAATAATCATCACGTTAATGAAGATAATCTGAAATTAATAAAAAATGTTAGACAACCGTGACAGCTAAACTCCTTCGAGCGAATATATATGACATTAACTAAAATTGTTTTGACAGTTTGATTATTTGAGGATTTTTACAAAATTATGTTGATACAAGCACAAGCACAGCTTCTTTGTAATACATATTGTATAATTTTGACCACTAATAAATGAGTAATATATATATATATATATATATATATATATATATATATATATATATATATATATATATATATATATATATATATATATATAGGTATAGTTACAACGTTACAACAAAAAATGTGTGAACGTTTCACCACCGCCGATTACGAGTCACCTGATCGATTGCTTCGTTAAATAAAATTCCCACGTTTCAACACGTCCTAAAGATAACATAAAAATACAGATAGTTCCGCCAAAGGAAACGATGTTAATTTAGTTGTCGTTGAACCTTCTCAAAATAGGGAGAGTGCAAAGACCTCGTCCGGCGATAAAAATACAATACACTGCAGAATTTGCCTGCGATTAGTTTCCCATCTCAGTTCGGTCTCTTTACCTAAGATCCGGTATATAAGGTGATGTTCGTTTTTAATATAGTTAGAATTTTTCATCCTCTGATGATGCTAGCTTGGTTAGTGAAACGATCTTCAGTTCTTTTAAAATGTGTTGTGGTGGTTTGGGTTCTCCAAGTGTACTTATCAGTGCTCATCACAGGTTCCAATCTTCACTTAGCTATGTGGAAGTTATGATTCAATTTGCAGCACTATTTTTAGTGTGCTGTAGCGAAGTTATCAGGTGAATTTATTTACTTTTTAGTGTTAGTGTTTACAATAAAGTTTTGAACCATAGCATTTTTGAATAGAGAATGAGCAGATCTTTCAAATGGGGTATCGCAAGCCCCTACTTTCTGTTCAAAATTTTGGTGGTTGCAACTGTCACTCGAAGGGGGTTGAATGTAGTATTGTTGTATTTTTTTATCTAAAATTGACGTGTTTCGGGATTTTTTATAAATATACACAATATTTCAGATACTGAATTTATTTCATTTGACTGTTTCACACTGTATTCTTTCTGGTTTTCTACATATTTGTAAGACTGGATTTTCTAAAAATCATAAAAGGATTTTTTAGCCGGGAACAAAAAATATTGATTGATGGGATACATTATTGTAACGCTGAAATAAGGATAATTAAAGCAAAAATACGCCTCTAGATATATAAATATTGGAACTGATCCTAAGTCTGGGTTCTAGAGATTCTAGTTCGTGCTCATTTGAAGAAAGTTTTGAGGTGCCATGCAAAATAGCTGTTGGTAATAACGATGTAATAAAACGTGTAAATGTAGGAATGTATTGATTAAATAGAATTCGAAATTTTCAGGTGAAAAAAATAGTCAGTGTTTTTTGAATTCGAAATAATTGCAGATAATATGGAGAAAAACACGAATACGTTTTCAATGCGTGCCTGGCGCCTTACTTTTATATTCAAGATAATTGGAAACAAGACATAAATTTTCTTTAAACCAAGCTATTTTCGTGATTTATATTATTTATTACTTATTCCCTGTCATTTGTAATTATCACATACAACGAGCGAATTTGTAATATGTTTTCATATCTATTTTTTCGGAATTAATTGAAGTAATGGAACTGATGAATTATGTAATCATAACTAGGCTTGATTGAACAGATCACGTAGATTATATCGGCAATTAACGAGGACAGATGCTTTAAAAATTGTTTTATTTTAACCATTTTAACGATGAAAGGTTGGAAGTAAACAGGTTGCAGGATTTACCCACATTCAATACGAACTAGATCATCTGACCAAATGATACTCTACTAATTAACTTGATAACCTTAATGTGGAACTTTAAATCCTTTTTTATTTTGTAAATTTACATGCCCCATGCACGGTGGGAAATCTTCATGTTTATCATCTTTTTTTTTCAATCGATAAGTAAAGTAACAGTGGTAAAATATAAGTAAATCACCATGCACTTGTGTTAAAAATAAAAGGTTCGGACGCAACAAATATAATATGGTAGCGAATTTTCATAAGACTGGGTTTCCACAAAAAATGTTAAATAATTAATAAAAGTTGAAAGAAAGAATAGTAAAGTGTTTGTTGTGAAAAATTAAATATAAATTCCATATAATGAAGAAGAGCATGCTTTTCGCAATATGTAAGAAATTCTTAGGTTCTTAAATATATGTCAGTTTTTAGTTAGATCTGGTTACTAACTGTAATTTTAATTTTTTTACCGTAATTTTCTGTTGTCAATGAAATTGAATAAATTGTCTTTATCATAATTTTTTTTTCATCTTTTGATCTCCTTTTGAAATAAAACATTATATGCATAAAACTTTCTATGAAACTAGAAAATAAAAATTTGATATATGTAGATACTGACGTCCCTTTAATGTTTTAAAGGAAACTTGCCCTACAATGTTTTTTTTAAATTACACAATCTTTTCAGAAACTTCAAACAAAACCTGCCTAACGAACATATTAAGCTATTTACTAAAGGAAGGTATCTGTCAATTTATAAAGATGGCATGTATTTCCCTTTCTCCTTTTGAAAAGAAACTTTAAATGCATAAAACTAAATTTCTAAAAATTATATTTTCTATAAAACTAAAAAAAATTATATGCAAATACTGAGGTCCCTTTAAAACTTAAAAAACTGATCCGATTAGGCTGCCTAACGATCAAATTCAAGCCATTTAGAAAAGGAAGGTATCTGCCAATCTTTAAAGATGACATGTATTTTCTCTGGCTCCTTTTGAAATGAGACTTTAAATGCATAAAACTCGACTTTCCATGAAACTAATTTGAGATATGTAGATACTGAATTCCCTTTGAAGGAAACTTGGCTTACAAATTTCTTTAAAATTACAAAAGCCTTCCAGGAACTTCACAAACTGATATGAAGGCTGCCTAACATATTGAAGCTATTTACAAAAGGATGGTATCTACAAAATTATAAAGATGACATGTATTTTCCTTTTTTAATCGCCTGTATGATTCCATTTTAGCCAACCCAATCTGTCGGGTTAAAAAAAGTATTTTGAAAAACAAATTTGTAGCATCGAAGTTCATTATGTTATTTTTATATTATTTATTGCCCATGCCACTTTGATAAAGGCTTTACTCTCCAGCAAAATTCAAGATTCTAGCTTAACGAACTTGTTCTGAAATATTTTTAGGAAAATAACGCACTTGCTGCATCCAGACATTTTTTGCAACACTAATTTACTATTTACTTTGTCACGAAGTGACGTAATGGCCATTAGAAATCTAATTAGTTAACAGGGGAATAGATCCGTACCATCTGTATTTAATTTAATTTATTTTTGTTATTAAAATATTCGTAAATGTTTGATAAAATATAGCTTCGAGAGCGGGGCAGGCATGGTACCGGTGTGTTGTCGCCCAGGCGGGTCCTGCGGTGTGCGAAGCGATGAAAGCAGGGACGGCTGGTCTGGTCCACTACATACCTATGCGCACCTCGCAGCGCATACTTTGCGTGCCGTGCAAGAGCTGGATATATCGACTGTAACGCGCTCGACAAGTTAGTTCTTTTTCAGCAGTCGCAGGGGCCGTCACGGAGAGTAACCAGCCACCGTCCGCGTCTTCGTTCTTGGTGTTTGGTTGTATTGTGTATTTCAGTAGCGAATCCAGCAGGCCGGCCGTGGGAGTTTAGTTCTCTTTCAGCGAGCGCAGAGCCAGGTCACAGAGAGGAAGCAGCCACCGTCCGCGTCTTGATTCTTGGTGTTGGGTTTTATTGTGTATTTCAGGCCGGCCGTGGGAGAGTACGCCGCGATTCGTTAGGTGCACCAGTGGCAAGTGGAGAGCGCCGTCTTCAGCAGGCCGCTCATTTCCGCTTCGTTTGGGTAGGTCGCTGTCTCTATAGCTGTACGGTGGAGGGCCTGTATGAAAGGGGTTTTCCACGGATCGACGACTCTCTCTGGTGGCGGACACCTAGGCGCGCTTGGTGGCCTTCGCCAGAGGTGACGTTAAAAGTCCAGGTGTGGAAAAGACACTGAATGTTGTTGTGTTTGTCAGTGGTTTTATTTCAGAGAGACGGCAGCAAGGGAGCTTCGGATAAATAGGTCCATCGCTCGTTTCTGTCTGTATCCGCGGGGCAACCTGGGGGAGCAAGGGGTCGCGTTCCTGGACTGGAGTCTTCCCGAGAATGCGAGAGCACTAGCAAAGCGGCCGACTGCACGTTGATGTGAACTCGGGGGGCGTACTAGCCACGATCACATCATCCCAAGGCGGTCTCCCGTGGCGCAGCTCTCGTGCTCCTGGATTTGGACGACAGCCGGGATATTTCGGGCTGCAGTAGGTCTCCATCACTCCTGGCGATCGAAACAGTCTGGCGATATCCGGTGTCCCGACCGTCCGGCTGACTTTATTGGGAAAACCCTGTCGTTTTCAGTCCTAGGGGGAAAAGCCTTGTATGTTTCCGTCGGGAGACGCAAAGGGGTCGCGTTCCTGGACTGGAGTCTTCCCGAGAATGCGAGAGCACTAGCAAAGCGGCCGACTGCACGTTGATGTGAACTCGGGGGGCGTACTAGCCACGATCACATCATCCCAAGGCGGTCTCCCGTGGCGCAGCTCTCGTGCTCCTGGATTTGGACGACAGCCGGGATATTTCGGGCTGCAGTAGGTCTCCATCACTCCTGGCGATCGAAACAGTCTGGCGATATCCGGTGTCCCGACCGTCCGGCTGACATTATTGGGGAAACCCTGTCGTTTTCAGTCCTAGGGGGAAAAGCTTTGTATGTTTCCGTCGGGAGACGCAAAGGGGTCGCGTTCCTGGACTGGAGTCTTCCCGAGAATGCGAGAGCACTAGCAAAGCGGCCGACTGCACGTTGATGTGAACTCGGGGGGCGTACTAGCCACGATCACATCATCCCCAGGCGGTCTCCCGTGGCGCAGCTCTCGTGCTCCTGGATTTGGACGACAGCCGGGATATTTCGGGCTGCAGTAGGTCTCCACCACTCCTGGCGATCGAAACAGTCTGGCGATATCCGGTGTCCCGACCGTCCTGAAGGCACCGCCTGGAGGCTGTGTCTTCTTTTAACTTGATAGTGAGGACTTCCTTTATTTTGTCGAAGGGAAATTTCCAACTCCCTAGGGAGACACTTCCTCCGGTCGTAGAGAGTCTGTATGACTGCAACGCATGCTTGAGGGTCCGAAATTAATTAAGTGATAGTAGAAAGTAGAGCAAGCCGTCAGCTGATCTTGATATTGCACCTAGAGTTGGCTTTTTCACATACTGCATGCCTGCTTAAACCGACCACCTGTCCGTTGCCTTGCTTTGGCGATCCTGGGACGCTTCTGCCCGCTTACAAGCCGCGAGGTTACTACCCCTATTCGTGATACCGTCCGTATAACTCGCGAATATTTCAGTTTCTGCCTCTGGTCTCTAATAAATTGATTTGTTGTCAATTAAGTTAGTTTAAACGTGGGGTATACCGGGAGAATCCCTTGTATAAATATTTCTTTGTATATATTTTGTAAATATTTCCCCACCAATACTTTTGTAAATAGACTATTTGTTTTATACGGTATTTCATTTAAAGCTTCCCAACCAATCCACCCCAACATAACACAACATTCTGATCTCTACTATACAGGCCATAATTAGGGAGTCCTGAGGGACTCTGCCTGAGGACTTAGGCGAACCCTGTCTCCACTGGAGTGTACCCCGGGTCCGTGTATCTGTAAATAACAACCGAGGACAGAGATATAGTCCTGAGGGAGCGCAGCGTCTTCCTTTAAACCACGCTGCTGGCGCCTGAGCAAATCCCGTAAATAAAGCCGTATTGATAAGGTTATCCCGTGGGAACCTCCCCATATTAGGGAAAGATAACCTTATCCCGATTTGACCCCTCACAAATGGCACCTGCGAGCAGGGACCTAAGTTAGTAAATTAAATTAGAGAAAGGTGGATTTAGGGAAGTAGCCGTAAATATTTTGAAATTTTTAAATTTTAATGTACATAGTTTATCGTTAATTGTGATAAGAGTTGTTGGAAAAGTGTAGATAAGATATGTTACCTGTATCTTAAGAATTCGGTATATTTTTAGTTTGAAACAGAGGCAGAATTTAAAAAGGAATTACAATATTGTTATCTACGATAGCAATCGCCGTATCATCAATACTTTGTGAAACCGTGAACATTAATTTATTTTGCTTTTAGTAGAATTCTTTGTAACCAGCTGTTGATCTTGCAATATTTTTGTGGTAGTAATAATTAACTTTTGTTTTCACGTTAGCTTTGAATGTTTGTTTACTGCATTACGTAATACGAATACACTCTTTAAGTGTAACATTTTCTTTTAATCAACATCTTAAGTTTAGCGTTAACATATAGTTTTTTTTTTGATTTCAACTTGTAGAGGATTTTGTTATTCCGAATTTTTTGTTGTTGTTTAGTATTTATAAATTTTCTGTGTGTTTTGTTTAAACACTACTGACCAAGGGAAACTACTGTTACAAATCCGACCCGTTTCATCCTAACACTGCGTTAACATCTTCGATAGCTTCGCAGCGTCGTCTTGCCGCTTTACCGTGTGCACTGAACAATGTCAGACCCGAAAACGGACAAGGCCGTCGAGCCTGAGCCTCAAGAGAAGTCCGACCCGGACCTATTTGACGGCCGGGTAGGATGGGTATACAGGCTGAAGAAGCCTGAACTGGAAACAGAGTTAGCGAGGTTTTGCCTACGACCCCAGACAACGATTGAAGAAATGAGAAGGCAATTGATTAAATTTTTGCGTGAAGGAAGACCGCCGCACACCGAGGCAGCCTCACTGCCTAACGTTACCGCATCGCCGCCGTCGTCACCACGAACGGGAAACTTAATCGGGCACCTGACACCGCCTACGCAAAAGCCATTCCCGCCACCAATATCACCTGTAACCAAGACTGCGACATTTCGGCAACCAGAACCACTCAATCTGTTTGCATGGAACCTGCATTTCCAGGGCAGGTCTGACCCTGTAGCATTTTTAGAGCGCCTGGAAGAAATCCGCTTGCACTTTAACGTATCTTCGGACCGCCTTCTGCCAGTGTTGCCACAGGTCTTGGAAGGTCAAGCCTTGCTGTGGTATCGAAATAATAGGGCTTACTGGACATCGTGGGAAGACTTTATCGAGGATTTCAAGCGTTTCTATTTCCCGGCAAACTACTTCATAGATTTAGAAGCTGAAATCAGTCGACGTTTACACAAAGCCGGTGAGCCCGTGTTTACTTACATAACAGAGCTGCAGACACTCATACGCCGGCACGGAAACTTCAACAGGCAACAGGAATTGACTTGGTTAAGAAGAAACCTGCGCCCAGAGTTCCGACAGATGCTCTGGAATTGCGACGTGCCAGACATACGTACGTTCATAGAAAAAACAAAGGCAATTGAGGCGATGTTGAAGGAACTGAAGGATACCAAGGAGGGCCCACCAAAGCCTAGCCGGCCCCCTTCGGATAAGCAAGAAAGTGGGAATACTAGTTCCCCCGCTAAGAACCGTTTCACACCCCCGACTTCGCCTACGATTGACCATCCGGAAGCCAATAAGCAGGTTCGTTTCGCGATGGGGCGTACGACTTGCTGGAATTGTGGGGAGACAGGACACATGAGAAGCAAGTGTCAGAAAGCACCACGACTGTTTTGTTCACGCTGTGGCAAGACAGGAGTGTTATCCCGGGATTGCAAATGTCCGGGAAACTAGATGGGAACTGTGGAGGGCCGAGACTCCAGCAGTTCCGCCCCAACGACACCTCGGCCATTGACAGACGATCTCGAACTGACAACAGACCCATAGTCAGGACAAGGATAGGCCAGAAGTGTTTCAGTGCTTTGCTGGACACAGGGGCGACCCGGTCCTTTCTAAGCGGTACCGCACTTGAGGAAATAGACGCAGATTATTTACAAGCCGTCTCCTTGCCAGACGTAAACACCCGCATCGCCGATGGACGACTGGTCTCCGTACAACAAATGTACGTGACTGAATTGATGTTGGGTAGTAAGAGGATACAAGGGGAGCTGTTGTATCTGCCTCACCTCCCGGTAGACCTAGTGTTGGGGATGGATATTTTGGGGAAGTACGACTTCCGTATAGATTTACCGACCGCTAAAGCCTACCTCGATGGAGAACTGCTGGCGTCAGCAACTCCACCCCCGCCCGTAGTTCCAATACATACTATGGAAACGAACACCTTGGGGGAATTGACCCCCGAGAGCGACGTCAACTTGATCTGTTCTTGGAGAAAGAACTTGGATATTTCAAACGAATAACTGGCCCTACTGACCGAGTACAACATCATATCCGCCTGTCGAGGAGAGAACCTATTAAACAGCGATACCGCCCACAAAACCCGAAAATGCAGCAGGTCATTAACGACGAGGTCGACAGGATGTTGGAAGAAGGAATTATAGAACCTTCTAACAGCCCATGGAGCTCACCTGTGGTGATGGTTAAGAAAAAGGACGGAAAATACCGATTCTGTGTGGACTTCCGGGAAGTTAACAAGGTTTCCGTCAAGGACGCCTACCCGCTGCCATATATATCGGGCATACTCGACAAGCTTCGCCGGGCCAAGTACATCAGCAGTCTGGATTTGAAGCAGGGCTACTGGCAAATCCCTCTGACGCCGACAAGTAAGCCCGTCACCGCCTTTACCGTCCCGGGGAGGGGGTTGTATCAGTTCAAAGTCATGCCTTTCGGAATTCACTCGGCTCCAGCGACGTTCCAGCGGCTGTTGGATACCATAATAGGCCCCGATATGGAACCGCACGCTTTCGCCTACCTGGACGACGTTATCGTAATGGGAGAGACCTTCGAGGAGCACCTGGAGAACTTGAGGGAAGTGTTCCGAAGGCTGAGGCAGAGTAACTTGCAGCTGAACCCGGAGAAATGTCACTTCTGCAGGAAGTCGCTGAAATATCTTGGGCATGTTGTGACGTCGGATGGCATCAGCACCGATCCGGATAAAGTGGAGGCTATCGAGGCCATGCCGACCCCACGAACTGTAAGAGACGTCCGTCGATTTTTGGGGGTCGCCTCGTGGTACCGCCGTTTCATTCCGCAATTCTCACAGGTAGTGACCCCCTTGACCAAGCTATTGAAGAAGAAGAATCGATGGCACTGGGGTGAAGAGCAAGAGAGGTCGTTTAAAGACCTGAAGAAATTACTCACTCAGACGCCGGTATTGACATGTCCGGACTTTTCGAAAGAATTCGTCCTGCAAACTGATGCCAGTGATAATGGCTTAGGCATAGCTCTGACTCAGAACATCGATGGGTCAGAGAAAGTCATCGCGTATGCCAGCCGGACGCTCTGCCCTGCCGAGAAAAATTATTCCGTGACGGAAAAAGAGTGCCTAGCGGTGGTATGGGGGATTGAAAAAATGCGCCCATACCTGGAGGGGTACCATTTTACAGTACTGACAGACCACCAATCTCTTAGGTGGTTGCAAACGATTAAAACCCCGATTGGGCGCGTGGCCAGGTGGAGCGTATTTCTACAACAATACGACTTCACGATAAAATATCGACGAGGGGCACTAAACCGTGTAGCAGACGCCCTATCCCGTTCACCGTTAGAGAGCTGTGAAGAGTCCATGGAAGAGAATATTTGCTTCACAGAGGAGGAAGCAAGCTGTTCCTGGTACAGACGTAAGTTGGACCAGGTGGAAAGGAACCCGGAGGCATTTCCCGACTATTCCATCAGGGGCGGAAGACTGTACCGACATTTTTGGGACGCATACAACTTAAGCGAGCCCGAGCTGAGCGATCCCTGGAAATTGTGCATCCCTAAGGACGTGCGTGGCCGAATTCTACGAGAGAACCACGACGAACCGACCGCCGGGCACATGGGCATTTCAAAAACCATTGCCCGTATAGCTTGTCATTACTATTGGCCAGGGATGTTTCGGGAAATTGCGAGTTATGTGAGGCAATGTAATCGCTGTCAGAGGTTTAAAGTCTCCCAACAACAGACCCCCGGGAAGATGCAGCCTTCCTCGAACAAGACACCATGGGAAACCGTCTGCGTCGATTTAGTGGGACCCCTGCCTCGGTCCAAAAAGGGGCATAATTTTATTATTGTCGCCCAAGACCGTTTTACGAAATGGGTAGAATGCCGACCGTTGAGGAAAGCCACCGCCCCCGCCGTCAACAAAGCGTTGTTTGAGATGGTCATCACGAAGTTCGGCTGCCCCAGGACACTGATCTCGGACAACGGGAAACAACTAGTGTCTCATGAACACAAGGCCTGGCTGAAGGAGTTAGGGATAGCCCAGAGGCTGACCCCAATATACACTCCCCAGGCCAATGCTGTAGAGAGGGCGAATCGCATGCTGAAAACCATGATCGCCCAGTTTTGCGAGCATGATCAGCGACAGTGGGATGAAAGATTGCCTGAACTGGGGTTCACCATCAACACGGCCAAACAGGAATCCACCGGATTCACCCCAGCCTTCCTGAACTTCGGCCGAGAGCTGACCGTCCCCGGCGCGGTGCACGCTGAACGCGAAATACCGCCGGAGAGTCAGCCAGAGGAGCCGGAGACGACGCCGGAAGAAATAGAAGACCGTCACAACCGTCTGAAGAAGCTGCGAGAAACATTCGAGTTAGTAAGAATGAATCTGGCAAGGGCGTTCACCCAACAAAGTCGCCACTACAATTTGCATCGCAGGGAATGGCAATGCAAAGTTGGTGAACAGGTGCTACGCCGGGAACATCCGTTATCCCAAGGAACCAGTGGTTTTGCCGCAAAGCTCGCTGCGAAATATTCTGGGCCGTATACGGTGGTCAAAGTAGTGTCGCCGGTGGTATATGACCTCCGGGATACCAAGGGCAAGCTGCTGAAGCACATACATGTGAAGGATTTGAAAAAGTTTCATGCACCACAGCAGCCAGAGACCGTGAATGCGTCGCCGTCGCCGCCGCCAGAACTACACTTTATCCGTGCATATGCAGCAGCAGACGCATCCAGAATCGACGAAATTGTTCCCGTAAAACCAGAGTATTTACCGATGGCAGAGAAGAGTTTATGTTCGAGGTGTGGTCAGTCTGGACACACTCGTTACCGCTGTAAGAAGCTGTGTAATGGTCCCAAGGTGGGAAAGTAAGCATTAGGTCCCGAGTATGTTCCCGTCGGGACCCAGGAAAACCAACTGTGGTCATGGAGAAGAGGAGTATCGACAAAGCCACGCAGTGTACGCCCTAGGTTGCACGTGTAGCTACCCAGTGTAACCTGGTGCTGAACGACCGAAACCATGGGAACTGCCGGAGTTGCCAACCAGCAAGCCCAAACAGTTGGAGGCCACCTCATGGGATGGGTGCTGCTACCAGGGCAGGCCGTATCGTCTGGTGCCAGCCGGCGCTCCATGGACCCGACGCAGAGGGCCACGTGCGGCTGCACGACTGGATGGACAGGCGACAGGTACTAGGTGCAGTGTGTGACACGGGAGTGTGGGACACTTCTAGGAGTGCAACTCGACGGTGCACAAACGAGGAGACTGTGGGTGAGACTATCATTGACTATTATTTAGCTTAAGCATAGTGTATTCAACCTAATCCTCAGACATTTTGTGCTAAGTTCCGTTCAAATAGCTCCCAATTCATTTGAGGCGAGAAGCTATCAATTTCGGGTGTGGTAAATCTGAACGATTTGTTTATTTACGCTTAGGTTAATTTAGTTTTAACTTGCATTTTCCTTTTTGATTATTTTCTTAAATTAAGCGATATTGCATATAGACGCGTCGCAGTGCCTCTACGGAGATAGCTGTTCCGTATTTGTGTTTGGAGCATTGTTTAAATTTAGCTTAAGGATATATTTTATTTTCTGTTTACTTACGAACTTTAATTATTTAATTTTCCGTTCGAAGATGCTTGATTTAGTTTAAGGATATGTTTTATTTTCTGTTTACTTACGAATTTTAATAATTTAATTTTCCGTTCAAAGATGTTTGATTTAGTTTAAGAATATTTCGTTTTTTAATTATGAGATGTTGCACATACCCAGGGGTTATGATGGAAAATTTGACAGTATAATTTCCCTGGTGCGCCTTATAATTATCTAATTTTCATTTGAAACACGTTTCATTTAGTTTAAGAATATATTTGTATTATTATTAAGGCATTTTGCGCATACTCATACCCAGGGAATATGGTTAGAAATTTGATATCATTTCTCCGTTACACATACTGATTATTTATTCTTGCTTTAAAAGATGTTTGATTTAGTTTAAAGGTGTATTGAGTAAGACTGCTTGCTTATATGAAACAGGAAAGAGAAACTTTTCGTTGAGGGTACATTATGTGCATTCTTTCTCGACATATTGGTATGTCTGTTATTTTCCTGTATTAATATTGTTATATTGGGGACCAGAGGACCGGTGAGGTCGGGATGTGGAAGAAAAAACTTCGTTTTTTCTTTCAGGAGAAGAGAGGGGGATGTCACGAAGTGACGTAATGGCCATTAGAAATCTAATTAGTTAACAGGGGAATAGATCCGTACCATCTGTATTTAATTTAATTTATTTTTGTTATTAAAATATTCGTAAATGTTTGATAAAATATAGCTTCGAGAGCGGGGCAGGCATGGTACCGGTGTGTTGTCGCCCAGGCGGGTCCTGCGGTGTGCGAAGCGATGAAAGCAGGGACGGCTGGTCTGGTCCACTACATACCTATGCGCACCTCGCAGCGCATACTTTGCGTGCCGTGCAAGAGCTGGATATATCGACTGTAACGCGCTCGACAAGTTAGTTCTTTTTCAGCAGTCGCAGGGGCCGTCACGGAGAGTAACCAGCCACCGTCCGCGTCTTCGTTCTTGGTGTTTGGTTGTATTGTGTATTTCAGTAGCGAATCCAGCAGGCCGGCCGTGGGAGTTTAGTTCTCTTTCAGCGAGCGCAGAGCCAGGTCACAGAGAGGAAGCAGCCACCGTCCGCGTCTTGATTCTTGGTGTTGGGTTTTATTGTGTATTTCAGGCCGGCCGTGGGAGAGTACGCCGCGATTCGTTAGGTGCACCAGTGGCAAGTGGAGAGCGCCGTCTTCAGCAGGCCGCTCATTTCCGCTTCGTTTGGGTAGGTCGCTGTCTCTATAGCTGTACGGTGGAGGGCCTGTATGAAAGGGGTTTTCCACGGATCGACGACTCTCTCTGGTGGCGGACACCTAGGCGCGCTTGGTGGCCTTCGCCAGAGGTGACGTTAAAAGTCCAGGTGTGGAAAAGACACTGAATGTTGTTGTGTTTGTCAGTGGTTTTATTTCAGAGAGACGGCAGCAAGGGAGCTTCGGATAAATAGGTCCATCGCTCGTTTCTGTCTGTATCCGCGGGGCAACCTGGGGGAGCAAGGGGTCGCGTTCCTGGACTGGAGTCTTCCCGAGAATGCGAGAGCACTAGCAAAGCGGCCGACTGCACGTTGATGTGAACTCGGGGGGCGTACTAGCCACGATCACATCATCCCAAGGCGGTCTCCCGTGGCGCAGCTCTCGTGCTCCTGGATTTGGACGACAGCCGGGATATTTCGGGCTGCAGTAGGTCTCCATCACTCCTGGCGATCGAAACAGTCTGGCGATATCCGGTGTCCCGACCGTCCGGCTGACTTTATTGGGAAAACCCTGTCGTTTTCAGTCCTAGGGGGAAAAGCCTTGTATGTTTCCGTCGGGAGACGCAAAGGGGTCGCGTTCCTGGACTGGAGTCTTCCCGAGAATGCGAGAGCACTAGCAAAGCGGCCGACTGCACGTTGATGTGAACTCGGGGGGCGTACTAGCCACGATCACATCATCCCAAGGCGGTCTCCCGTGGCGCAGCTCTCGTGCTCCTGGATTTGGACGACAGCCGGGATATTTCGGGCTGCAGTAGGTCTCCATCACTCCTGGCGATCGAAACAGTCTGGCGATATCCGGTGTCCCGACCGTCCGGCTGACATTATTGGGGAAACCCTGTCGTTTTCAGTCCTAGGGGGAAAAGCTTTGTATGTTTCCGTCGGGAGACGCAAAGGGGTCGCGTTCCTGGACTGGAGTCTTCCCGAGAATGCGAGAGCACTAGCAAAGCGGCCGACTGCACGTTGATGTGAACTCGGGGGGCGTACTAGCCACGATCACATCATCCCCAGGCGGTCTCCCGTGGCGCAGCTCTCGTGCTCCTGGATTTGGACGACAGCCGGGATATTTCGGGCTGCAGTAGGTCTCCACCACTCCTGGCGATCGAAACAGTCTGGCGATATCCGGTGTCCCGACCGTCCTGAAGGCACCGCCTGGAGGCTGTGTCTTCTTTTAACTTGATAGTGAGGACTTCCTTTATTTTGTCGAAGGGAAATTTCCAACTCCCTAGGGAGACACTTCCTCCGGTCGTAGAGAGTCTGTATGACTGCAACGCATGCTTGAGGGTCCGAAATTAATTAAGTGATAGTAGAAAGTAGAGCAAGCCGTCAGCTGATCTTGATATTGCACCTAGAGTTGGCTTTTTCACATACTGCATGCCTGCTTAAACCGACCACCTGTCCGTTGCCTTGCTTTGGCGATCCTGGGACGCTTCTGCCCGCTTACAAGCCGCGAGGTTACTACCCCTATTCGTGATACCGTCCGTATAACTCGCGAATATTTCAGTTTCTGCCTCTGGTCTCTAATAAATTGATTTGTTGTCAATTAAGTTAGTTTAAACGTGGGGTATACCGGGAGAATCCCTTGTATAAATATTTCTTTGTATATATTTTGTAAATATTTCCCCACCAATACTTTTGTAAATAGACTATTTGTTTTATACGGTATTTCATTTAAAGCTTCCCAACCAATCCACCCCAACATAACACAACATTCTGATCTCTACTATACAGGCCATAATTAGGGAGTCCTGAGGGACTCTGCCTGAGGACTTAGGCGAACCCTGTCTCCACTGGAGTGTACCCCGGGTCCGTGTATCTGTAAATAACAACCGAGGACAGAGATATAGTCCTGAGGGAGCGCAGCGTCTTCCTTTAAACCACGCTGCTGGCGCCTGAGCAAATCCCGTAAATAAAGCCGTATTGATAAGGTTATCCCGTGGGAACCTCCCCATATTAGGGAAAGATAACCTTATCCCGATTTGACCCCTCACAACTTGTTAATTTTTAGAAAAATGTAATGATTTTTAATGAAAATTCGCTTTTATCACTCAATTGTCGTGTCCAGACTTTTGGAGCTGATAAAATGATCTAACTTTATATTGAGGCTGGCAAAACGGTCTACTTCAAATTAATCAATTTTCTGCAAATATTTGAGACAAATCAGATGAGATAATAATTTAAACATAAATTTAAGATATTATCCAACACATTTTATTCTCCCATAGATATGTGTTCTCATGAGCCGTATTTTTTGAACATCTTTATTAAGAAATATTGAATCTGACATAACGTACTGGCCACTCCTCCAAGAATAATCGAGTGTTCCATAGTAACATATCCAAACTTATAAAAAATTTCGGGTGCGTTATGGTTTAGTATTTTTTGAGTTATCGATTTGATACACCCACACCCTCTCTCTCACACACACACACACACACACACACACACACACACACACACACACACACACACACACACACACACACACACACACACACACACACACACACACACACACACACACACACACACACACACACACACACACACACACACACACACACACACACACACACACAAATTTTAACGAACCTTCGTTTCGGGTTCTAGAGACCCAAATTATTGCTTACCGGAAAACATTTTTGAAGTCTCACGATCGATAGCGATTTTTCGTTTAATAAAAACACGCTAAAACAGTATATTACAAATAAACTTTCTGCAAATATTTTAATTAGATGAAGAAAAGTAACTGTTAAAACAGAAACATATGACCTTGCAAAGCACATTTCACGAAATATTTGTCGTTCAAAAACTGCATTGCTCTAGAATATTTGTTTAAATTCGCCAATTCTCACATTAAATTATGACAAATTCAACATTTGCTTCTTTGCCTTTTGATTTGTCAATGCCCACAGACTGACCAACCCTTCTAGAGCATTTAAACCATTATCGTTTTGATTTTGTAAAATATTGGTTATAAAAAGTCCTAACGCAGAAACTCGAATAATTTATTTGTCTATTAACATTTTGGTACCTGGATAAGTTTCTGTCAAAGCCACATGTGTCCCCAATTCATCAAAACAGCTCTATTATTTTTGGTAACATATTGTTTTCGGAGAAAAACTTTATTTTCTTTGGGAAAAACTGGTTCAATTGACAAACTCGTGCAAGAAATTAAGAAATAAAACATTTTTGCCAAGTTTTATTCAAATCCGTATATTGTTTTTTAAGTTATCCCGCCGTGTATACACACACACGCATATATATATATATATATATATATATATATATATATATATATATATATATATATATATATATATATATATATATATATATATATATATATATATATATATATATATATATAGTCTCATCGTTATGACCTCTTCTATTAGTGAATTTTCTCAATAAAAATCACTGAAAAGTATAGTTCGACGCTTAATTAAATATACCCAGGTCCATACAACTTCTAATAACCCATTTTTAGCGAATTTTTATTAAAAAAGATTCGCTAATAGAGAGGTATCGATGGTGAAACTTTGCAAAAAGGACCCTTAGGACCCTTAAAACCCATATCCGGTGTCAGTTTCAATATATATATATATATATATATATATATATATATATATATATATATATATATATATATATATATATATATATATATATATATACCAACGTATCCAACCGATAACTCGAAAAGTTATTCACCGATTTGGATGTAACTCGGCCAGAATCTTTATTTTGTTAATAGCTTGGATGAGTTCGTTAGCCAACCTTATCAAACCAGTTAAAAAAAATCCGAAAAAAAATGTATCTAAAAATAACAACGTTAATTTGATTGGTTTGTGGCCCTGGTAAATACCGTACTACGTACCAAAATTCAAATTAACATTCTAGGTTGATAGAAAATTGAGTTACTCAAATTTGAAACATTTAATAAAAAATTTCCACCATAACGCACTAGCCGCGTCCTGCAATTTTTATATTTACGCAGTCACTAACTACTATATTATCAGTCACACATTTGTTTTATCCGGTACTGTTTTATACAATATATTTTAATGCGTTTTAAGTAATTTCTACATTATGTAATTATTTTTACGTTTCATTATTGACATAATACTTTATGGCATACCTTGATCTATATTCTCTTTACTTAAAACTCGCTATTTCGACTCACTATATTAATGTTTCTTCATTTAGAATGAAATTGTTGCAGCTTTCTCTAAATTATCTTAACCGCACACCGGCGGCAATGTCAACTTGATAAATAGTATTGTTTTTGATTCCAAAATTCTGTTTCTTCTATGCCCGGCATATAATTTAGCGCCTGTAAATCAACCGGTTTCAGTATTAATGTGTGGAGTAACTTGTAGTAACTTTTAAGATTTGAAGAACAGTCGTAGCAAATTAACTGAACTGTATTTTATACACAATTTTACTATCGATGCTGGCCCAAAAGTAATTATGCACAGAACAGCAGTAGGTTTTTGATATCAAAATATTACCATTTAGCCAAACTTACCTTAGTCCAAAAGTCTACATTGAAAGAGATAAACGGTGTTAAAGTGAGAAATTCATTTTAGATTTTATTTAATGTATAAAAAATTATTTGATGTGTTGTTTAAAAAATTGGCACAGGTGAGTTTTTCATTGTGATAAAAAGTAATTTGGCTCTAGCGGATAGGACGCTGCTTGCGATACCCTTCAACTCCTAAAAATACTCACATTTTTTGTTTATTTATTTGTTGAATACATCCATTTATTGAATACCTGCATTTATTGAATACCTGCCCGACAGGATAATCCCATTAATATGGCACCAAACAAAAAGAACAATATGTAACATTATGAACAAAAAATACTTCTAAAAACAGAACTAAGATACTGTGCAAAACATCACAAGGCAGAAATTCCACAAAACAGTACATATAATGGTCCTAATAACCGACAAAGTAAAATATAGCCACCCTACGAATAACCGCAGCTTTATCCGAATAGAAGTCGCACAAGTTTGCAATGTCATCAAAGTCAGAGCCAATTGTATACACAGGTGATTTCATATACAAGTTAGTCCTTGGTATTGGAGGCTTAAACACTCTCACCACTCTAGATGCAGCCCGTGGAACTGAGAAATTTAATTGCATCAATAAGTCTGGACAATTAACTTTACCATGAAACAAGTTATGCAGAAACATCACATTTTTGTACGCGAATACAAACTTGGTACGCCAGCTTGCATCTGCAATTGGCCATGATCGCATCCCTTCTGTGGGTAGGTACCAGATGCCCTACATACAAGATGTTTTAAAAACTTACGCTGAACATCTTCCAGAGCACCAATATGAACACTATAAAAGGGATCAAAAACCAAGCTACAATATTCAAGCCTCCATCGAATATAGACAAAATAGAGAATTTTTAAGCTATCCAAATTGGAAAATGATCTGCCATTCCTCATAATGAAACCCATCAACTTCAAAGAGGATGCCGTAATTGTTTGAATATGTCCAGTAAAACTTAGATGTTCATCATATACAATGCCAAGATCCCTGTGCGTTTCAGTCCTAGCCAATGGTACACCACCCACTTTATAGGGAAAAGCTATACGGCTGGTTTTTCTAGTGTATGTCATCACTTTGCACTTCGAGACATCTAATTCAAGTCTGTTCTCAACACACCACAGCTGCAAGTTGTCAAGCTACACCTGGAGTCTTGAACAGCCGCCAATATCGTGAAGACTGGAGTATAATTTGAGATCATCAGCAAACAATAGATGATTACCAGAAATTACAGAGCTTATGTCGTTGATAAATAACAAAAAGAGGAGTGGGCCAAGATTGGAACCCTGTGGAACGCTGAAACTAGCAGCGAAGGGTTTAGAAATCCATTACAAAAAACATATTGCACACGGTTAGTCAAGTAGGATCCAAAGAATGCTATCAGCTGTCCATAAAGACCCACCAAATGCAGCTTGTACAGAAATGTTGAGTGGTCAACACGATCGAACTCTTTGGAGAAGTCTGTATAAATGACATCCACCTGACCCCGTCCATCTAAAGCTTTACTTACATACTGTGTAAACAGGGATAAATTCGTCAGTGTTGAGCGCCCCTCTATAAACCCATGCTGGTATTGTGACAAGCGATACCTCACGGCAGGATCAATACCACCATACACAACTGCCTCAAAAATCTTAGCAAAATTACATAGGAGAGCTATAGGCATGTAGTTGCTGACCCTCGAACGGTCCCCAGACTTGAAAACAGGACAGATTCGAGCTACCTTCCAAACCTCAGGGAATCAATTTGTGCACAGCGACGAGTTAAATGGGGTTGTAAGGGGCTTGAGAAGAGCATGCGCACAGTCTTTAATCAAAAAGGATGGCACCAAATCTGGTCCAGCAGTAAACTTGTTTTTAAGCTTCTTGATGGCTTTAAGAATTTCCTTATCACCAATCATTGCCACACTGACTGCCATATGCGATGGTCCGGAGGTATCCCCTGGTTCATTGATGTGTTTAGGAAGGTACACACTTTTAAAATAGTTTCCAAAACAGTTAACAATTATTTGAGGCTTATTATAAACTATGCCATTTTCGCCAGACACAGTACTTGGAATGTTACTTGCTCGCCTCCTTTCCTGTATGCGAGACCAAAATCTAGAGGGATCAACCTTAAGAAACTCTTAAGTTCCACGAACGTACTCTGCATGATCACTGTCACGTTTATGCCTCCTATATCTTGCGTAGCACCTCTCCTTATTTTTTATATCATTTATTACTTCATTAGTGTGTACTAAAGTTAGTGTCGCGAGGAATTTTTTGATTAGAGAGCAGTATTCTTTTGTATTTTCTTAACAACAAAAAAAAAGGAATCCTTGGTGAATAACGCTAAAATGAACAGTTTTAGAAACATTTGCGATTTGTAAAGTAGTTGCAGTAATGTAGTACTAGCAAGGTTTGAGTAGCACTGGATGAAAAATAATAAAGATTAAATATGGACACCAAACACATTATCATCAAACTTAGTGGATGATAATACACTAACTCTAAAGGACATACATGTTTAATTTTTATATATTTGAAATGTAAAGGGAAAAAAGAGATAAATTGAATAAATCATTAACCACAATACACTTCGATATACGCCTGAGAATATATTGTCTTTAAATAGTATTCCTTTATGACTAAATAAATTGACTTCTACAATTTTCTACCACGATAATTCGCGGGTATTTGTTGTGTCACTGCAGACATCTGACTTAAGGTAACCCAAAGATAAAAGTCTGGTGAGTAAAAATCGGAGCTACGAGCTGGCCAATGGATTAGGCGCTCACAGCTTATCCACCTTTGGGGATACCTTTCATTTAGGTTATTTCGCACTTGAACAGAGAAGTGTGCCAGTGCACCGTTTTGCATAAAATACATATTCCCCAAACCTTTAAGCAGGGTTGGGTCAGTAAAATATACAGCGTAGAAAATGCGTGATCTACATGTATATTCTACTGTAGAAAGTCATGTACGAAGAAAATAATTTTATATTACATATGCTACACGTAGAAAATTATAACTGAAGAAAAAAATAGGGCTGCAAATTGAATCATGACTTCCACATATCTGTGATAATCTACCCTCTTTAGAACATACTTAAGTAGAACAGCGTCACTAACCGCCATCTTGGATAATTATAATCCCATTAATTACTCTTTAACGACTATGTGAAGGTCATTAACCTTGGATAATTTTAATGATCTATGACGTATGTGGCTCATTACCTACTTTCTAATTGTTGTAATATCTCTTTAAAATTTGTTTTGGAAATTTTTTAATTACCATTATGTTAATTGTCAGGTGGCAGCATTGGTAACGAGATATAAATGTATCTGAATATGTATATACGTATACGAAATTCGAATCCCCCAAAAATCTTGTTTTTATTCCTTGTTAAGGCAGCAAGTAATATATAACGCAATTTAATTAAAATCGTGTCATTTTATGAAATAGAAGGAAGTTTTGGACATATCGATTAAGATATAATACAGTTTTTATAACTATGGAATTTTTCGACAATTGTGCCGTGAAGAATGGCCAGCAATTTTTTAAATTTTATGTGCTTTAATTTGTCTATTAACAAGTCAGCTGAGTTAAACAAATTTAATATCTAGCTTTGTATAAGTCAATAATCAATATCATTAATTATGTTTATAGATAACTATGTCGTCTAATTTAAATGGTTTACCAGCAAGCGAAATACTTTTGTTGTACAGTGTGAGTTTTTTAGTGCAAACAGCAATATTTTAACGTCATAAATTTCAGAATTCAGTTTTACCAAGATGACATACCTCAAGGGCTTTCTGAATATTCCGAATTGATATTTTTTGGCAATTTGTTTAATATATTTATTCATGTGTACACTACAACAAGTTAACTAATTTCAAAATATTCTCTCTCTCTCTCTCTCTCTCTGGAATTATGTTTTTTTATTTAGACCCAGTTCCATTAACTGTGATCAGCTGTGAAAAATTTAATGCAGAATGTTTTTGGCTTGAGAACTGATTTCAGTGCAAATGTGTTTTTATATACATGATCTCTTAAAAGTAGACATTTTTGTATCCAATATATTTTTTCAGACGAGACACTGTATTTTTCAATTCTTCATCTAACCCTCTAAAAGTCGTATAATACTTTTGGCACCTAATGCTAACCGTTTCCGAAATAATTAACAATAACAATAACAGTCATTTTGGTAGGCAAGTATTATGTGGTACTAGTTCCACCTGTGACAGTTAAATAATTTCTAGTCAAAAATTGTTCCTAATTACTATGCCTTCAGTTTTTGGTCCTAACGAATACGCTGATATGTTACTTACCTATGGTGAGTGTAGGAAAAATTATTAACATGCACAAAGGTTATAATTTTCGTTTAAAATTTGTTTTTAAATTATGTTCAGCTTACATTCACGTTTTATTGTAAAATAAAATTTCAATAAAATTTAAAAATTTGTTGATTAATTTGGAAACGATATATTTATATATTTAGTGTAAAATTCTCACAGTATTAGCATGCGTTTTCCGAATATCGTGAATTAGAGCCAACAGATTTTAAAATTATTTGAATGAACACACTATATGTGTGTATAATAAGAGAAAAGGGAATATTGTTTATGTTGAAGGTGTTTTTGATGAAGGTAAACCATGTTTACATTTATTGTTAGAAAATGCTTATCATAATCAAATTGTGAGCTCGACAGCAGGCTACTTCTGTAAATACTACAAGCAGAGATTATACTATCTTAACAGTCATGCAAATTGTTCAAAATATATATAATGTTTTAAGTAGTCAACCTACTTTCAAACCATGCTTTACTTTTCTCTGTGAATTATTGTATAAATTTAATCACTTTTTAAAAAACAAAATTAAACAAGCTGTGAATAAAGCTGTAGAAACAAATAAAAGAAAATTAAAGTAAAAAAAAAATTATGTTAAATATGTAAAGGTTGTTTTATTAGAGATCTCCTTTGTCTTTTCCATTTTGAGTTTATCACTATAAATTAATTATTGTATACCGCAGAGGGTCAGTCATCATTTGGTAAAATATAAAAAATATAATATATTTATTCATATGTACACTACAAGCTAACTAATTTCAAAATTGTCTAACTGTTTGATCAGCTGTTTCTTTTGAACTTGTTTTCCTCTGTACGCCTTTCTGATTGCAATTTCTTTTTCGGCTTGGAAAAATAGTCTTCTCTTTTAATGAGCGACAAGGTATTATTAATAATAAAAACATTGGTAAAATATAAAAAATATAATATATTTATTCATATGTACACTACAAGTTAACTAATTTCAAAATTGTCTAACTGTTTGATCAGCTGTTTCTTTTGAACTTGTTTTCCTCTGTACGCCTTTCTGATTGCAATTTCTTTTTCGGCTTGGAAAAAAACAGTAGAAATTTTTCTATTAAATGTATTTTTCAAATAAGACACCTGTATTTTTTTTTATATTTGAATATACATACTGCAAAGTTTAATGCAGAATGTTTTTGGTTTGAGAACTGCTTTCAGTGCAAATGTGTTTTTATATACATGATATCTTAAAAGTAGACTTTTTTGTATCCAATATATTTTTTCACACGAGACACTGTATTTTTAATTGTTCATCTAACCCTCTAAAAGACGTATAACAGTTTTGGTACCTAATGCTACCCGTTTCCGCAAATAATTAACAATAGCAATAACAACAGTCATTTCAGTAGGCAAGTATTATATGGTACTAGTTCAATCTGTGACAGTTAAATAATTTCTAGTCAAAAATTGTTCCTAGCTACTATGTCTTCGGTTTTTGGTCCTAACTAATACGTTGATATGTTACTTAGCTTAATGGTGAGTGTAGGAAAAATTATTAACATGCACAAAGGTTATAACTTTCGTTTAAAATTTGTTTTAAAATTATGTTCAGATTACATTCACGTTTTAATGTAAAATAAAATTTCAACAACATTTAAAATTCTCACAGTATTAGCACTGGCTTTCCGAATATCGTGAATTAGAGCAAACAGATTTTAAAATTATCTGAATAAACACACTATATGTGTTTATAATAATAGAAAAGGCAATGTTGTTTATGTTGAAGGTGTTTTTGATGAAGGTAAACTTAAAAAAATGCCCAATCAGTCAATTTTATACTTTAAAGAAAATAATAACCAGATTTAACCTTAAATTTTTACAATTTACAAAGAGAAGGCGTTTTCCTGACTCACATGGCACAACTCCTTATTGGTTTAAGTTATAAATCACATGTATAATTACTTATTTATTATTAACTATTTCATGTTCACTTTAGATCACTGTATTGGGTCGCAATAGTAGTTATAGAAATTATTTTTAGCCTTCACATTTTAATTTTGTGTCTGTTTACCTAGCTACAAGAAGATGAATATACAAGATTTTCTGGAAAAATATGACACTTTGTTGTTAGATTATCATCGCAATCAAATTTATAGACTTCAAAATGCGTTTGGGAAATTGCGAAGATGAACCGATGAGAATAACATGTCACGGAATGCATTATGAAAGTTGCGTCTGGTCCAAAGACGATGCCAAGGGCGGTCCAGATACTTGTGAATGCTTTCATAAAAAATTACTTAGATCCAAAATAGACAAAATAATTAAGTTATATTTAAGAAAGAAGCTATTGCCATTGTAAAAAAAAAGAATGTAATTATTGTATATAAAATAAAGAAAAAACCAATGAATAATCAAGCGTATTTATTTTTAATCTACACATTTAAATTTTCTGTATTAAGTGCTTAGTAGTAACGATTTAAATTTCGTTACTTGTTATTGTGTTCGACTGTAAATATTGTTTATACGTGATGTACCGTATTACAGTAATAAAGCTCATATATAGATATGCTCTTTATTTTAACAAACAAACAAACATTATAAAAAAAACTCTCATCATTACTACATTTGTCAACGTTTTAGTTATACACCTAATACAATAATTTGCTTACAACGAGTAAAGTTTAAATCTACATCCATATCTTATTTTTCAAACATCAAACATCTGATGAGCCATAACAAACCTCAAATAAGTGCTCATAAATTACATGAATATTTTCCAAATTAAAAAAGTTTTAGAAAAGTATCAGCAGAATTACTTCTTAGAAGACCAAGTAGAAAATAAATTTTACTAGCGATAAGGACCTGAGATATCTTGAACAACTTGAAAGCTACAAAACTATAGTCTACTATATCTCTTGATAAATGACTGAACCTTTTTGTGTATGTTGAATAAACTGTTGAAAAAATATCTAGGTAAATAAGCCGCATCTGTGTTTGACACTACACCACATGGTGGTCTGCTGATATGTTTTGGTAATTTGTTACTCAATGCAGATGTAGAGACTCCTTCTCTGGCTTCAAAATTACTTGTTTGTTCTTTGGAATTGGTGTTACCGTTTCGCGGAATTGTCAGACAGAATAAAGTTGATTTTATTTATGGATTAAAACCCGTTGCCACACTACAGTATTATCAAAAACTAAAAACTAAAATGACGCTTCTAAAATATCTGTGTGATGTATTTCTATATTTAGTGCCAAAGTAAAATCAACTTATAACAATAATAATAACCCTAGCAATAATAATAATAATAATAATATAACTAACAATAACAGCAAAAGAAGTAGGCTCTCTATAACAAAAATATTGATACAAATCAGCTTATTACATTATTGCAACTATTTTTAATATAGATAAATGTTTTTTGTTTAATACATTTAATTATAAGCAAAACTTTCCAAGAAAGAGGATTCAATCAAAAATGAGTTTGCTAAGAAAAGCCGTTTGTTTTCGTGTAGGTATGTGCTTTTTTATAAATTAAGCTTCAAAAAAGTAGCCTTTGCGCTTGTTGTTACAAAAATCTAGTTACTCCATGTGGCTGTATTGAATATCCGTGATATGTTTTGCAGAATGTAGCTTTGTCAGCGTGCTTATTTCTAAGTGCAGAAATATATTGTTTGTGTATGGTATTTAAACTTCTATAAGCTTGGTAGATGTGGACTGCGTTACATTGCTGATTTATAAATTCCAGCATTTGTCAACAAATTGTATTTTTCTTTCTAGTTAAATAGGAAATCACGCATCGTGTTCTAAGATTTTAAAGCTATTTTTTATCTGTATTGCTACTTAACATTTCAGAAATATTTTCTGAAATATTTTCAAAGTAAGTCTTCGAAACATATTTGTTATCTTTTTGCTTCTAATACAGATTTGGGTAAGTTAAATTTAGGGCTAATTTGTATTATTTTGTGTCTATTACCTTATTGATTATTTTAGCAGAGTAAACATTATTAAATGCTATTTGCTTGATTCCTAAAATTTATTTTTGGGTCGTTTTAGGCATATAGGTATTGAAAATGCACGATGCATCATCTTTAAATGGTAGACTGACGCAGCTTTTGTAAAAAATGGGTGACATGCACCGTATGGTATAGTTGTTCCCTGTATATTGAAAAGCCAAGTGAATTATTTTCTAACTTTTTAATGGTTACACGCCACAGATTTATAATATTGTTAGCTTCTTTGTCTAAAGTATATTTTAATAAACTTTAAAAATTCATTTAATTCTGTAAGGCTATCATGAAAACATGTTAAAATGCAATCTACATATCTGTACCAAAAGATAATATGTGAAACTTCTAACTCTGAAACTTGTTTTTCTAAGTTTTCATGAATATGTTGGCCAATAAACGAGACACCCGACTACCCGTAAGAAGAAGGTCATAATTTTGCAGAGAAATTTTTTCACTAAATTTAAAATAGCTTTGCTTTGTAAATTCAATAAACAGATTCACTGTTTCGTTTTTGTTCAGCACATTTACTCATCGTTTCTAGTAAACGGTTTTTTACTGATGGTAAGAATTGTCTAAAGGGTATTTTAGAATACATGCCACTAACAAAACCAAACTAATTCACTGTTTGAAGGAATAGTTGTGTTATTTAAATTCTATCATCATGAATGTTGTACCTGTTCTAGGCTTCCGATTTTTGTTTGTTTGTGATAAGCGAAATAGAAATTTAAAAAACGCTTAACTCAAACAAACAAAAATCGGAAGCCTAGAACAGGTACAACATTCATGATGATAGAATTTAAATAACACAACTATTCCTTCAAACAGTGAATTAGTTTGGTTTTGTTAGTGGCATGTATTCTAAAATACCCTTTAGACAATTCTTACCATCAGTAAAAAACCGTTTACTAGAAACGATGAGTAAATGTGCTGAACAAAAACGAAACAGTGAATCTGTTTATTGAATTTACAAAGCAAAGCTATTTTAAATTTAGTGAAAAAATTTCTCTGCAAAATTATGACCTTCTTCTTACGGGTAGTCGGGTGTCTCGTTTATTGGCCAACATATTCATGAAAACTTAGAAAAACAAGTTTCAGAGTTAGAAGTTTCACATATTATCTTTTGGTACAGATATGTAGATTGCATTTTAACATGTTTTCATGATAGCCTTACAGAATTAAATGAATTTTTAAAGTTTATTAAAATATACTTTAGACAAAGAAGCTAACAATATTATAAATCTGTGGCGTGTAACCATTAAAAAGTTAGAAAATAATTCACTTGGCTTTTCAATATACAGGGAACAACTATACCATACGGTGCATGTCACCCATTTTTTACAAAAGCTGCGTCAGTCTACCATTTAAAGATGATGCATCGTGCATTTTCAATACCTATATGCCTAAAACGACCCAAAAATAAATTTTAGGAATCAAGCAAATAGCATTTAATAATGTTTACTCTGCTAAAATAATCAATAAGGTAATAGACACAAAATAATACAAATTAGCCCTAAATTTAACTTACCCAAATCTGTATTAGAAGCAAAAAGATAACAAATATGTTTCGAAGACTTACTTTGAAAATATTTCAGAAAATATTTCTGAAATGTTAAGTAGCAATACAGATAAAAAATAGCTTTAAAATCTTAGAACACGATGCGTGATTTCCTATTTAACTAGAAAGAAAAATACAATTTGTTGACAAATGCTGGAATTTATAAATCAGCAATGTAACGCAGTCCACATCTACCAAGCTTATAGAAGTTTAAATACCATACACAAACAATATATTTCTGCACTTAGAAATAAGCACGCTGACAAAGCTACATTCTGCAAAACATATCACGGATATTCAATACAGCCACATGGAGTAACTAGATTTTTGTAACAACAAGCGCAAAGGCTACTTTTTTGAAGCTTAATTTATAAAAAAGCACATACCTACACGAAAACAAACGGCTTTTCTTAGCAAACTCATTTTTGATTGAATCCTCTTTCTTGGAAAGTTTTGCTTATAATTAAATGTATTAAACAAAAAACATTTATCTATATTAAAAATAGTTGCAATAATGTAATAAGCTGATTTGTATCAATATTTTTGTTATAGAGAGCCTACTTCTTTTGCTGTTATTGTTAGTTATATTATTATTATTATTATTATTATTGCTAGGGTTATTATTATTGTTATAAGTTGATTTTACTTTGGCACTAAATATAGAAATACATCACACAGATATTTTAGAAGCGTCATTTTAGTTTTTAGTTTTTGATAATACTGTAGTGTGGCAACGGGTTTTAATCCATAAATAAAATCAACTTTATTCTGTCTGACAATTCCGCGAAACGGTAACACCAATTCCAAAGAACAAACAAGTAATTTTGAAGCCAGAGAAGGAGTCTCTACATCTGCATTGAGTAACAAATTACCAAAACATATCAGCAGACCACCATGTGGTGTAGTGTCAAACACAGATGCGGCTTATTTACCTAGATATTTTTTCAACAGTTTATTCAACATACACAAAAAGGTTCAGTCATTTATCAAGAGATATAGTAGACTATAGTTTTGTAGCTTTCAAGTTGTTCAAGATATCTCAGGTCCTTATCGCTAGTAAAATTTATTTTCTACTTGGTCTTCTAAGAAGTAATTCTGCTGATACTTTTCTAAAACTTTTTTAATTTGGAAAATATTGATGTAATTTATGAGCACTTATTTGAGGTTTGTTATGGCTCATCAGATGTTTGATGTTTGAAAAATAAGATATGGATGTAGATTTAAACTTTACTCGTTGTAAGCAAATTATTGTATTAGGTGTATAACTAAAACGTTGACAAATGTAGTAATGATGAGAGTTTTTTTTATAATGTTTGTTTGTTTGTTAAAATAAAGAGCATATCTATATATGAGCTTTATTACTGTAATACGGTACATCACGTATAAACAATATTTACAGTCGAACACAATAACAAGTAACGAAATTTAAATCGTTACTACTAAGCACTTAATACAGAAAATTTAAATGTGTAGATTAAAAATAAAAACGCTTGATTATTCATTGGTTTTTTCTTTATTTTATATACAATAATTACATTCTTTTTTTTTACAATGGCAATAGCTTCTTTCTTAAATATAACTTAATTATTTTGTCTATTTTGGCTCTAAGTAATTTTTTATGAAAGCATTCACAAGTATCTGGACCGCCCTTGGCATCGTCTTTGGACCAGACGCAACTTTCATAATGCATTCCGTGACATGTTATTCTCATCGGTTCATCTTCGCAATTTCCCAAACGCATTTTGAAGTCTATAAATTTGATTGCGATGATAATCTAACAACAAAGTGTCATATTTTTCCAGAAAATCTTGTATATTCATCTTCTTGTAGCTAGGTAAACAGACACAAAATTAAAATGTGAAGGCTAAAAATAATTTCTATAACTACTATTGCGACCCAATACAGTGATCTAAAGTGAACATGAAATAGTTAATAATAAATAAGTAATTATACATGTGATTTATAACTTAAACCAATAAGGAGTTGTGCCATGTGAGTCAGGAAAACGCCTTCTCTTTGTAAATTGTAAAAATTTAAGGTTAAATCTGGTTATTATTTTCTTTAAAGTATAAAATTGACTGATTGTGCATTTTTTTAAGTTTACCTTCATCAAAAACACCTTCAACATAAACAACATTGCCTTTTCTATTATTATAAACACATATAGTGTGTTTATTCAGATAATTTTAAAATCTGTTTGCTCTAATTCACGATATTCGGAAAGCCAGTGCTAATACTGTGAGAATTTTAAATGTTGTTGAAATTTTATTTTACATTAAAACGTGAATGTAATCTGAACATAATTTTAAAACAAATTTTAAACGAAAGTTATAACCTTTGTGCATGTTAATAATTTTTCCTACACTCACCATTAAGCTAAGTAACATATCAACGTATTAGTTAGGACCAAAAACCGAAGACATAGTAGCTAGGAACAATTTTTGACTAGAAATTATTTAACTGTCACAGATTGAACTAGTACCATATAATACTTGCCTACTGAAATGACTGTTGTTATTGCTATTGTTAATTATTTGCGGAAACGGGTAGCATTAGGTACCAAAACTGTTATACGTCTTTTAGAGGGTTAGATGAACAATTAAAAATACAGTGTCTCGTGTGAAAAAATATATTGGATATAAAAAAGTCTACTTTTAAGATATCATGTATATAAAAACACATTTGCACTGAAAGCAGTTCTCAAACCAAAAACATTCTGCATTAAACTTTGCAGTATGTATATTCAAATATAAAAAAAATACAGGTGTCTTATTTGAAAAATACATTTAATAGAAAAATTTCTACTGTTTTTTTCCAAGCCGAAAAAGAAATTGCAATCAGAAAGGCGTACAGAGGAAAACAAGTTCAAAAGAAACAGCTGATCAAACAGTTAGACAATTTTGAAATTAGTTAACTTGTAGTGTACATATGAATAAATATATTATATTTTTTATATTTTACCAATGTTTTTATTATTAATAATACCTTGTCGCTCATTAAAAGAGAAGACTATTTTTCCAAGCCGAAAAAGAAATTGCAATCAGAAAGGCGTACAGAGGAAAACAAGTTCAAAAGAAACAGCTGATCAAACAGTTAGACAATTTTGAAATTAGTTAGCTTGTAGTGTACATATGAATAAATATATTATATTTTTTATATTTTACCAAATGATGACTGACCCTCTGCGGTATACAATAATTAATTTATAGTGATAAACTCAAAATGGAAAAGACAAAGGAGATCTCTAATAAAACAACCTTTACATATTTAACATAATTTATTTTTTTTACTTTAATTTTCTTTTATTTGTTTCTACAGCTTTATTCACAGCTTGTTTAATTTTGTTTTTTAAAAAGTGATTAAATTTATACAATAATTCACAGAGAAAAGTAAAGCATGGTTTGAAAGTAGGTTGACTACTTAAAACATTATATATATTTTGAACAATTTGCATGACTGTTAAGATAGTATAATCTCTGCTTGTAGTATTTACAGAAGTAGCCTGCTGTCGAGCTCACAATTTGATTATGATAAGCATTTTCTAACAATAAATGTAAACATGGTTTACCTTCATCAAAAACACCTTCAACATAAACAATATTCCCTTTTCTCTTATTATACACACATATAGTGTGTTCATTCAAATAATTTTAAAATCTGTTGGCTCTAATTCACGATATTCGGAAAACGCATGCTAATACTGTGAGAATTTTACACTAAATATATAAATATATCGTTTCCAAATTAATCAACAAATTTTTAAATTTTATTGAAATTTTATTTTACAATAAAACGTGAATGTAAGCTGAACATAATTTAAAAACAAATTTTAAACGAAAATTATAACCTTTGTGCATGTTAATAATTTTTCCTACACTCACCATAGGTAAGTAACATATCAGCGTATTCGTTAGGACCAAAAACTGAAGGCATAGTAATTAGGAACAATTTTTGACTAGAAATTATTTAACTGTCACAGGTGGAACTAGTACCACATAATACTTGCCTACCAAAATGACTGTTATTGTTATTGTTAATTATTTCGGAAACGGTTAGCATTAGGTGCCAAAAGTATTATACGACTTTTAGAGGGTTAGATGAAGAATTGAAAAATACAGTGTCTCGTCTGAAAAAATATATTGGATACAAAAATGTCTACTTTTAAGAGATCATGTATATAAAAACACATTTGCACTGAAATCAGTTCTCAAGCCAAAAACATTCTGCATTAAATTTTTCACAGCTGATCACAGTTAATGGAACTGGGTCTAAATAAAAAAACATAATTCCAGAGAGAGAGAGAGAGAGAGAGAGAGAGAGAGAGAGAGAGAGAGAGAGAGAGAGAGAATATTTTGAAATTAGTTAACTTGTTGTAGTGTACACATGAATAAATATATTAAACAAATTGCCAAAAAATATCAATTCGGAATATTCAGAAAGCCCTTGAGGTATGTCATCTTGGTAAAACTGAATTCTGAAATTTATGACGTTAAAATATTGCTGTTTGCACTAAAAAACTCACACTGTACAACAAAAGTATTTCGCTTGCTGGTAAACCATTTAAATTAGACGACATAGTTATCTATAAACATAATTAATGATATTGATTATTGACTTATACAAAGCTAGATATTAAATTTGTTTAACTCAGCTGACTTGTTAATAGACAAATTAAAGCACATAAAATTTAAAAAATTGCTGGCCATTCTTCACGGCACAATTGTCGAAAAATTCCATAGTTATAAAAACTGTATTATATCTTAATCGATATGTCCAAAACTTCCTTCTATTTCATAAAATGACACGATTTTAATTAAATTGCGTTATATATTACTTGCTGCCTTAACAAGGAATAAAAACAAGATTTTTGGGGGATTCGAATTTCGTATACGTATATACATATTCAGATACATTTATATCTCGTTACCAATGCTGCCACCTGACAATTAACATAATGGTAATTAAAAAATTTCCAAAACAAATTTTAAAGAGATATTACAACAATTAGAAAGTAGGTAATGAGCCACAGACGTCATAGATCATTAAAATTATCCAAGGTTAATGACCTTCACATAGTCGTTAAAGAGTAATTAATGGGATTATAATTATCCAAGATGGCGGCTAGTGACGCTGTTCTACTTACTTATGAAGCGAAGTTAGAGTCACATCACTTGACTACAAAGATTCGTGTTCCTGTACCCATAAACTTCTGAAACGTTATATTACTCAAGTTTTAACGAAAAAATGTTAATTTTCACCAAATCACCCCTCATTTATCCCCTACCCGATGAAGTGCTCCTACCCAAAAACAATTCGAAGCGTTCCTTTTTTGGGTGCTAACCGGATACCAAATTCGATGATGTCTCAATTCGTGCGAAAGTTATTACGCTATTAACATACAGGCGTACAGGCCGACCGACAGATCGACAGACAAAAAAAATTTCGTTCCAGTATGAAGTTTTCTATATGCTTGGAGACTTTTTACGCTGTTTTAGCAAAAAAAAACATTTCTGTCACCGATATTCCACCCCCACACATTCAACCACTAATTTAATTTCAGCACAGAATACCAGATGTTTGATGAAATTGACAGTTTCCTAATAAACAAACCCTAAAACAATATATTACTCGAGTTTTAACTGAAAAACGTCAATTTCCACCATACCATCCCCCATTCGTCCCCTACCCCCTGGAGCGATTATACGCAAAAACAATCAGATCTCATTGTCGAGTGATAACTGTATACCAAATTTGAAGACGATATCTCAATTCGTTCTAAAGTTATCGTGGCTACAGACAGACATACAGACCGACAGACACCAAACAATTTTATTTGACTAATCTTTGCAAAAATAAATTTCGAGTAGACGCTTCTCATGGAAAGCAACAGCTCTTTGTCAATTAAAAAAAGTCTCGACACAGCAAGTGGGTTATGGTACCGAATTTTTATTAAACATAATGGTTTTCATAAAAAAATTGTTGGTTAAAGTAAATGAGTGCTGAAAAAGTCTAGATGCAGAAATTGCGTTATGGTAGCGAATTTTTATAAAATATCCAAAATCCTAGTAACTCAGTTACCCATTATGCTAGATTTTTTTTTATTTCGATACATAATAAACTCTCTATGAAGGAGCATAGGTTTCATATATAATAAAAAGTCTGGAGGCAGCAAGTACGTTATGGAAGTGAATTTTCATACAAATGTTTTTTAATAGCAAAAATGTCTCTCTAACGCAAGCGGACTTCAATCTGGTTACCGGTATAGCCTATATAGTAGACACATTGTATCATATTTTATCAAAATTACTTACTTATTGTTTGAAAATGTACAAAAATTTTCCACAAATAAACTTAAAATGTTTCCGAGAAAACTGATTTCCTAGCCAGCAAACCGTAGGTTAAAAGCAAATTGAGTTATTGAAATTTAAAGATTTAATAAAAATTCGCTACCAAAACCCACTTACTGCGTCTCGATTTTGTTCATACAAACATTCATAATATTTCGATAAAAATGCAAAAATGCAATAATATAAGTGTGTTCGTGAAAAAACAGTTGTAGACATCACCAACTACATATAGGCCACCTGTGATTGTTAAAATATTTTTATAAGATGCAGCTTAAGACCCCTATAATTAACGTATACAATTTTTTGTCGTATCTTGAATAGTAACAATTATATTGAGCTTTACCGTAGAAATGCGTCAGCCTGTATATATGTAAACAGATAAAAACTGAAAGCAAACCCGGATACAGATTCTAGGGGGCCTAGTTTGCGCACATTTGAAGAAACCTTTTTAAATTTCAAAAGTCGAGGTCTCTTCATTAGCGTACTTTTTCTACGAAAATTCGCTAAATATTATAGACTGTTAAACCATAAACTAACTAAACCTACAGCCAAAGCATCAATTGAACAAAACCGACATCAGAGAAAGGGTCTATTTGAAATGCATTTTCTGTAAACCTTTTAGTAAAATGAAAGACAATGCTGTTGAAGCTGAAACTATGGGTTTGCAGAACACTCTTGCGACATTTTCTTTACATAATCCGTATTTGTTTCATGTTCTTTGCCTAAATGTTGCGAATTTTGACGTTTCAAATCGCGACTTTGACGTTTTGAGGAAAACCCCATTTTTTTCTTTAAATGCCTATTACGTCTTTGTCTTTCAACCTACCGACCTAAATTTTGGTACATGGGTCACTATTTATAATACAAACACGCGTACCAAATTTGGTTGCCCTTACTTTGTCGTTTCCGGAGATATAAT